>DWQK01000290.1:0-22862 GCA_018231225.1 Noctuana stator
CCTAAATGTTAAGGGTGGTCCACCCCTTAGTTTTTTATGTTATATGCGGTACGAAGTTCGCGGGGTCAGCTAGTATAATATAATAATATGCTTTGTTTCGAACTCGTTGGTAGATCATGTACAGATAAGAATAAATTCAAATACCTTCATCATTCTTATTTGGTGGGCGTACATATAAATGTAACATCAGGTTATACAATAATAACAGTAGGCTGTTTCGCCGAACTAACAATGTCACCTGTTAGACTATAAACAAAAATTGTATTTGTGTTATATAACGGTGAACTTATGTTGCATAACAACGTCAAACACATAACTTAATGTTTATTGATTTTTTTTAATTTCGCGAGGAGTTTCAAAACTATCACCACCAACTTTATGATTATTATCTTGTATATATATATAGTTTTTTATCTTGTATAGTGATACAGTAGTGACTGTAACCTGTAAACCTATAAACTGTAAGTTTTATCTAACTGTAGTAGCAGATGATTCCATACATATTACGACGGGAATGCAACGAGAGGGGAGTTGTGCTGAGGTGAGAGTAACGAGTACGTAACTAGAACTATGTTGATATACCCTACGTGAAATGTATGAAAAGCCACTAAACATCATCGTAAGCCACAAAGACTCGGTCGTTGCTAATAAACTATTCAAATGGCCGATGTGCTAAATCGGGTCAAGTTTACATGGTCAAATGTGGGCACTGTTGTGAATACATGTTGTACATATTCCGTTAAATTTATTCATAGGAAGAAATGTTTTGCAACCCTGCGTAGTTGGACTTTACAGACGCCGCAAGGGCTCGCACTGCGATAGAATAATTAATAAGTTATAATTATTGCGTGCCGCCAACCACGTCAATGGTATCTACATATTTATATCTACAGACATTTTCATACTTTGTTACTGCGGGTTAATTCGGACAATGTCTACCGACTTATTATTAGGACTGTTACTTCCGTGTTGGTTAAATTTGTTCCGTTTTTGTAAATTTACTGCTCTATAATCATTTGTAGAGCATTCGTTTTCATAGAAATGTTGAATAGACCTTATTTCATCGTCTGCAACAATATGTAATAAATAATAGTTAATTATGATTTCACGCTAGTGAAATACGCAGCGTTGTTAGACATAATCATTATATTAAAGTCTCATGAAGCCTTTGACATGTCTAAACGCGACAATCATTACTAACAGTTTAATTAACTGAAGCACGAAAATGCTCTTGAATCTATATATAGGTACTAGGAGTCTGCCGACGGCGCGGCATCCGTTGTCTAACTTTGTGTAGGTGTAGGTGCATAGTATACTCGTACATACGAGTAGGTACGTTTATCTTACGTAGGTTGCTCATTTATTTATAGGTATAACTTTTAGAACACCTCCAAGGGTCCTTACTCCTTATTCGCTATGTCTTAATCTATACTATTACTAGCTGACCCCGCGAACTTCGTACCGCATATAACATAAAAAACTAAGGGGTGGACCACCCTTAACATTTAAGGGGATGAAAAATAGATGTTGGCCGATTTTCTTAGATACCGGATAAGCACAAAAAATTTCATCAAAATCGGTCAGGCCGTTTCGGAGGAGTATGGCAACGAAAACTGTGACACGAGAATTTTATATATCAGATATAAAGCTGAAGAGTTTGTTTGAACGCGCTAATCTCTGAAACTACAAGTCGGATTTCAAAAATTCTTTTTGTGTCTGATAGCTACATTAATGAGGAAGGTTATAGGCAAGCGTTACGTCACAATTCTAATTCTAATTTCCAATTCACCAGCACGCTAATTGATAGATAGAATAATCAATTTTATTTGAATGCAGTAACTAGTGCAAAGCCGACATTGATGAAGTCGATGCAATGCACACAAGGAAAATCCCCCTGCAATCCTTTAAGCCTTTGAGCCGTAACGAACTTATATCCAAACTTAGTTAAGGCATTAAGCTACGGTAACTGGATCACATGTCCATAGTAGAGACTGTTTTTGTTAGTTCACTGATTGCCTTTGTTGACGTCATAGAGTCAATATATAATCCAAGTCGTTTAACTTGTATTATTTTACACAATTTTTTTGTAGTATAATGAATGGACATTCGCAAGTATTTCCAGCAACCCTTTTTAGACCCCACTGCTTGAGACGGCCGACCAAGGGAAGCCAGCAACTTACTCGTCCACACTAATCTTACGCGTATAGGTGGAGATACTGATTAGTAGCCAACTTGTGTCGGATATTGTAAAACCGCCAGGGAGTCCTACCAGGTTTAACGACTGTTATATATCGCTAAATCAAGACGGCGCCCGTGTTCTCCGAACCACGCAACTACTCGTAACACTCCGAAAGCGCGCATTACTACTATCAAAAGAAAAGTTTGTCTCACATTCAATAGATAATGAATTATTTTAATTTGATTGAATTTGGACAGAAGTCGTATTATACTAAAAGATTCATAATGTTCTTAGATTAATTAGTGTAATTAAACTAGTGTAGGTACTTTATGGAATCATCTCATTAACAATACAGAATGAAAATAATATAATACCTAGTAAAAAATACAAAGCTTCTACACTATTATGGTATAAAAGTGTATGTGACAATGGTACATCAACGATTATACTCGTACTACGCCTACTACACATTTGGTAATGTTTCCATTTTATATTAAGAAGTCATTGTATTGTTAATTTAATGAAGTTCAAAATACATAGCTTAATTTCCCAAACGAATCAAAGTAATGCAATGACGTAGGTACTCGGAGAAGGAAAGTGAAGGAATTTAGCTAAGTAGAATTACGTAAATTGTCGTAAATACAGATTTGTATGCGAAAGTGTAAAATCCGGGGTGGCTCGCATGCAAGACAAAGTTGTTACAAGCACGGAAACAATGTTATTTCTTTAACGTGACTTGCTACCAATGTAATTATTTTAAACATAGATTCTGTACGTATATGTTGCTTATTAATATGTGGGGCTCCTATATCCTATAAGAATAGGTACCAATTTTATCTATGCATACATTTTGTACTCTGTGTAAAAGATTTCAGACACTTATTTATAAATCTATCTCATTTAAAAAACATATTTTTAGGCGTAAGTATATCATATCAAAATATAGGCGTCATAAATCGAAAACTAACTAAACTATAATTAAGTCGTAGATAAGAATGCGAGAAATCGTTAGATCAATAAAATTACAGGGAAATTTCATTTTCATAAGACACGCATCTTAAATTTGGTTTATAAATATGTTAATGTAAACTATGAATATAACAATAAAATAAAACACATTTTATTTAGATTCCGGTTTATCAGACTTCTTTTAATTTTTCAAATTTGATTATGATAACGTTAAAGGTAAAAGAGCAATAGGTACGTCGTAGATATTATAATCCAAGATGTTTAATGCATACCTATAAGAACAACTACACTAGATTGAACAGGTAACCTGGCTAAAACCACCTTTGGACTTGCTCATCTCTAGTCACGATTGAGAAAATCGCTTCACGAACGTCGGTCCTTAGCGCACAGGAGTATAGCGGAGAGAGGGGCTCGTTGATAAATACAAATGCACGCGCTTAGGTCAGGCAGTCGCGGCGGCGTGCACCTTATTATCAATATGCGGACGCTGGCGATTACGGTGGGTGTTGTGATGTGCTGTGATTAAAAAAAGAAAATAGATACAAGTGACGTAATAATCTGTTCAAAGTAATGTCGGCAAAAGTGACATGCGTACTAAACTATTTTTACATACAAACAATTTTTTTAACCCGCAGTATACATATTTTTATTTCTTGCGGGATTAACTTGGTGTAATTTCTAAATGAAATACGATTAATTATTGTTGCGGTTTCGATTATTTAAAATTTTACTTTTTTTAAGTTACATTTACGTAAAAACAATTGTTAAATTTTGAAAATATTACAAAGGATGCTGTGGATGTGGACAAAAATATAGTACAATGTAATATCGGATAAAAAAATTATTGTCATAACAAAGTTGCTTTCATCAAATATAGTTACGCAACGCACGCAAGCTTTGGCGGAACATTTTATACGTAGGCTTGATGAAACAGCCCATGCACTTTGTGTGTACGAATAAAAGCCACATAAGTATTTGATACAAAATAAAAATAAATCAATGATTGCTTTAACTATAGAATATATTTAATACAAAATATTTAGAAAATCTTTAACATTCACTCGATCCGACTAAACTTAACTTATTCATACCTATAATCGAATCCACATTCACCAATACGGATTATCTAACAATACGGGTCATAGGCCAACCCCTCCCGGATGTTGTCAAAGCAACCAAAGGTTTTCCGTCCAGGTTTAACGACTGTTATCTGTCGTTACTAACCGAATATACTTAGTATCGCGCCCTTCTAAGCACGGAAGCACGCATGAAAATGTGCCACTAGCGATCACCCATCTAAGTACCGACTGCGCTGTAGTATACGTTTATGTATTGTGCTTTTGTGCTAGAGCAACGCTTGATTTGTTACTTTCTATTAATTTCGTATAAAAGTTAAGATGTTCCTTGCTGTATCTCCGAAGTCCAAGGACGTGGATCATTTATGTTAAAATATAATCTTAACATGTTTTTATTAAAGTGAAGGTCAAAATATAAAAAGCTAAAAATTAGTACCAATATATATTTTGAAAATGCACTTACATACTGTCATTATAATATATATTTTTTTCATTAATAATAGGGATGTACATTGTACAATTGTTAATTCAGTAAAAGCAAATATTCAAAATACTTATATATGTTTTCTGTTGCAGTTTTGGGTGGTATTAGCCATCGCGGCTTCAATAGCCGTACCTATAAAGGAAGATAAAGACTTAGAAGTTACCAGAGACAAACGATCTCCTGGTTGGCACTCGCCCCCAGAAGGTGTTTGGAAAAAGAAACTCGTGTGGAAGGAAGACTGGAAGAAAATCTGGAAAGCAGAAAAAAAACTTGTCTGGAAGACTGAATGGAAAAAAGAAAAAGTACCGGCTTGGAAAACCGAACAGGTCCAACAATGGAAAGAAGAGCAAATTCCGGCCTGGAAAATAGTCAAAAAACCTATATGGAAAGAAGTGCAAGTTCCGATCTGGAAGGAAGTTCAAATACCAGACTGGAAAAAAGTGTGGAAACCAGTATGGAAGGAAATTCAGGTTCCAATAACTAAAGATGTGCAAGTACCAGAATGGAAACAGAGTTTCGTTCCTGAATGGGTTAAAGAAGGAGTTCCTGGAGAGAAGTACTTAGGAAAGGATGATCATGGTTGGGAATACACTAGCCACGACTTATGGCGTAAGAAGATGATCTGGAAGCCCGTATGGAAAAAAGTCTGGAAAACTGTCCATAAACAAGAGTGGGTAACAGACAAAAAATTGGAATGGAAAGAGGAGTGGAAGCAAATCTGGAGAACCGAAAAAAAACAAGCTTGGGTAACAGAAAAGAAACAAGAATGGGTCGAAGAAAAAGTTCAAGTTTGGAAAACGGTTAAGAAAGAGGTCTGGATACCTGTTAAAAAACAAATATGGGTAGAGAAATTGAAACAAATTCAAGTGCCCGTATGGACGACAATAAAAGTTCCAGCGTGGGAAAAGGTTTGGAAACCAGTGTGGGAGAAGGTTTGGGTACCAATACATCATGAACATCATGAACAACATCACGAACATCACGGGTGGGATTAAAGTAGATAGATTTATGACATAATATTATGTTTGTATATATAGCAATATTTACGGTATAGTCAGTTGTTAACTAGTTATTATTGAAGAAACCCAAGATTTCCTTTGTACTCTTTTGTAAATATGATGTTAACGATCTTTTATACGACCAATGTGCGGTGATGGTAAGTTTTTTGGAACTTTTAGTACTTTTGGGCATCCGCTCGAGCGAATTATTTAAATTGGCAAATGTGTATAAACACCCCTGTTATTGTATTGTTGTTTGCAAATGCTAACTTTCGTATTTGACTATGTGTGCGCCTTAGAAATAACGATTATTAATGGAAGTAGTGCAAAACATTCAAAAAATAAAGCCATAATTATGTTTTATCGCAACGTAATTCTTTATTTTTAGTATATTACTATGTGTGTTGAAAATTCTGTAATTTTACCATACCATTTCTGTTGTATGAAATTGTATTGTGATTACATTATTTTTAGTAATGAGAGGCTATAAAAAACTGAACTAAGTATATTAATTGGAAGCTAATGTAATATATTCTGTTTTTGAATAATATTTCTATTTTGAGTAATTTGCTTTAATTATTTACCCACGTAGCTTAGTTTTTGACTACAATTTTTAACTGTTCTTAAATTATGTAAATTAATTGATAATCAATTTCAAAATAATCTGATTTCAAATCATCAAAAAGTATTACATTCTTTGGTGACCAATATTTTTTTACTCTTACTTTTTCGAAAAGGATAAAAAGGTTTTAAAGTTGATGCCAGATGAAAATAGGTTTTTTACAATAAAAGTACAACGTTGTTTTTTATTTTGTTTCACAAGTGTATCATATTGTTTAAGATCTTAAAATAAATAAAATAGTTGTACAATCGAAGTTTTACTTAGCATTATTTCACAAGACTGGTGAGATTTCGTGAGATTTGACTCAATCCCTTTAGCCATCTCCCGCAACTCCCGCCCAATCTCACGTAAAGTTATTCATTATGGTGTACAGCATGTAAATGACCTTAATAAATAAATAAATAATATGTGTTTGTAATGTAAATAACTAAATAAGACGGATTAATTCTAAAAAGAAAAAATTACTTTATATTTTTATTTAAAACTAGTTTTATTAATACTAGTCGTATTTAAGATTGCTTAGAAAATGGGTTAGAATTATAGTGAAAAATTAAACAATAAAGCACTTAAATAGTAACTACAAAGAATTATAAAAGAATATTTATTCCAATCAGTCCAGGAAGACTTCAAGAGTGATTTTTGGAATCAACATGTTCATGTGATTTTAAGCAGAGTCATCTACTCTTTTAACTTAGTTCTGACTTAGCCACTCTAAGCCGTTTGCGCTTGTGCCCAGAAACCCAGTAGCTCGTCTAATGACAATCCGTGAGACTCACTCTGTGAGCCGCTCGCCTGTGCTCTAGTGATAGATGTGAAGTAGATAATACATGTACTACAGCATCTCTTTACTAAATAACCACGCACATTTGGGCAATAGAGGTCATACTGATGAAAGCGTGCAAAGGTTCAATCGGTAGTTCGGCTGGCGGTGGCGCGTAAACATATTGTTAGCATCTAGTGATATTGTTAGTATATCTAATAATTTGCTGTAAAATTACCTAAGATTTCTTGTATAGAAACGTATACCTATTATAATAGGTATAATAATTATTATTATTATGTGTTACAAAGATCTGTTACGTTTATAAATAAATCATTTTACTACTAAATTTCTAAGAAATTTTCCTAAGAACATAAATGAATATATATAGTGGACCAGGAACTGATAACTTACATTTTGTATCTACACGTTATAATATTACGTCAAAAATAACATAGGAAGGAATACACAAACATCTATATACATCTCACACGTCCTATATTAAAGTAACATTAATTTGCATACAATTATTTTCTCACGCATTATTATAATTACATGCTTGTGCTTCTCATCACTTTGTGTCAAGTATTAATTTAAAATGTGATTTACATGGTCGTTTACCTGTTGCGTACCTACCTCTATTATTACAACGGACTGTTATTAAAAAAGAAGGCCACAAAAATTTATTTTATCTTTAGTGACTGTCACTACCATGAGTACCTACTCTAAGACTCAAACCCATTGATGCCCAACACCAACCTCAAATAGGATGGAAGTCTTTACTTATGAATTTAAATTCGTTTTTCAGAGTTCGAGGCGCTTGCAAGCAATATAATAGCGCGGGCTATAATGTAGGAAAACAAAATTGATACCGGGTTATGTGGGATTATACTTAAATTAGCTTATACCACGTACACTGACTATCAAATGAGATTGATTTACAACGCTACTTTAATAAATCTTAAGAACACGTCATTTTCAGTTAAAAGTAAAAAAGCTATTTTAAATAAATTAAATCCACTTCGAAAATAAATTAACTAAAAATAACTAAATAATAATTAATCAACGAGGTAGATTTAAACCTTCATTTTAGTAATATTTTTATTTCGAATATTACTTTATTCCAACAATACAAGAAAGGAACCATGGCTGACAGACTGACTTACTTGAGGGGACAGACCGTACAAATCGAGAATTTCAACACAAAAAGTTGTAAGTCATTAAATTAGTATAATTCTTCTAACCTTTCGTTATATCATAAGTTCGAAATTTCAATTAAGTGGAAAAATTCAGAAAGCCCTGCTACGTAAATAAAAAGTTAACAATTTCGACAGAATACTTTAATTTCTGACTTTAAAAAGGCTCTTTATACTAATGCATTTCTTTTTAGGTTGAAGGCTTACATAATAATATTACTACTAGATGTAAAAGCAAAAAAAGTGGTAGGTACATAATGGTAACCAGAAACATCTAAATAATGCGTAAATCATCAATCATAAGACACCTCTACATGATCAGTTATTAAATATGAAAAGATAGATACCTACTACTTACCTGATACAAAAGATTCGAATTTACTAAAATTCGCGGTAGGCGAATGAATCTTAAAAGTGTGTCAACTAAGCAATATTTAGAAACAAAGAAAACAACATTTTATAAGCAGCTTTATCTATCGATGATACGAGTAATAGAAATATTATGCAAAGTGCGCCAAACCATAAAACTGCGTGGTGTCGAATAACGGAATGTCTTGGCGCCATCTTATATTAATATTTATACACATTTATTATACTGCTTTACTATAATATATGTAACTGTATAATTAATTTAAAGTGACGACTACACGTGCATTTGTGTATTTTTAAGAAAGCACTTACATAACAACGAAATACCTATCTATATCATGCTATCTTGAAGTGGGTGCAAGTATGTTCTTGTGCAAACTCTAGTTCTATTGGTTTTTTACCGACCCCAAAAAGAGGTTCCTCTGGTATTTTTTTTTTATGTATATTTACCGATATTCCCGTATAGAGGACTTTAATATAACTGTAAAGTCAACCTTTATTTCAGAATAAATAAATTTTATTTGAATTGATGACTCATGACAACTTATTCATGTGCGTTTGATTATATAGGTAATATTAATTTCAATGACAATCTTGGTCTAAAACTGAAAATAGTGAAATAAAATTATTTAGGCAAAAATGGAAACCGACTTCAAGCCAAAAGTAATGTATAATAAAAATTGTTACAAACTTCAATAATTTATTTTGTAAATAGTGCCCTAAGCATTTGTTAGGTAGATATACCTACCTATTATTATTTAGTCCGTTATCGTAACCTTGTGCTCGGTCGCACGAACAATGGTTTCTCTTTCGTATGACTAAAGTATATGACTACTTTGGTGTAATTACGTGTAGTGAAAGATATATCAAGTGGGTTTTGTGCGGGTCAGTGACGTAACGCCGGACAGAATGTTATACTGACTGGGCGAATCGATTTAGCACATAGGCCGATGTGTGACGAAACAATACTACTAGTATTTACTATCTATCTAGATGACGCAACAGAGTTTTAAAAAAGCGAATTGTTGTTTTAAGTAATTCAATACGAAACACGTGAAGTGACTTAATTATCATAACATAATTTTGTCAATTAAATCGTCTGTGTAATTTATATAAAGATGACTCTGGTTGGTCCGAGGCAATCGCGCCAATATTCCAGAACCATCTAAACAGCAAGAGTACCTAAGAACTTCACCGGACCAGGCGTTCGCCGACAGTTATCCCACAAAGGATTTTTGTGGGGTAATTATGTCGTAACACAAAGGATTTGGATGACGTTTTCTTCACCCTAAATCAATAATAACATGGAATTGTTGAAAAATTACCACTAGGATATCATTATTACTGGTCCTGCTAATTAAAAGCTTATTATATAAATAGGTATGTGTAATGTTACAAATATTTATTTACTTCATTTAGTTTTAAGTGGCTTAAACAACTAAAACTTAGTCTGTGAGGGTCTGAACCCCTGTCGTAATGATTTTTTTTTTAAATTATGTATAATTTAAAAAAAAAACTTATATGTAATTTCTATGTACCTACTCGTAAATAATACCTATATGCAAATACATCAGAGAATCCCTTGTAAATACGTGATGTCGTAAATGTGTACGATAAGGATTCTTAAGTACTTTCTAACCAACGCTGCGTGGTTATTATGCAACAGCTAAGCCAGAACCGCGTGGCTAGTTGTGGTCAAAATACTAATAAATCTTACGTTAATCTACGCTCCCAGCACGCATTTGTGACTAGTAGCTAACACAAGCAGTAAGGCGATATATACTAGCAGTAGGTTGTACAAAAAAAAATACCATCCATCAGTTTAAAACTGACGGAGATCGAAACGGAATCGCCAGAAATCACACTCTTCGTCATTTAGGAAAAATCTGAATCTTCAAACGGCTGAACAGGTTGGGTCCTCTTTTTATGTTGTGGACTAAAAACTTTATATGGAGTAAATCAACAACACACCAAATAATGTTTGCAAAATGACGCCCATCGAATTTCGATGTATCTGATAAAAGATGGTGCTTACATAGGTACTCGTATTACATACTCGTAGATAGCTTCATATCGATCTTAGATATTTTAGTTTATTTTTAATAATGATCATAGACTAAAACTAAAAATAGTGAAATGAAATTTACTGACAGAAAAATCTTGTTTATTTACGTACGAGGAGATACTCGAACACATACGTATCTACATATTAATTGAAACAACAGTATAACGCAAACTACTAAGTGCTAGGCACTGGCGCAGGTCGGATATCGTTTGTCGATTTAAATCTTTGGAACCAATAACATATTATATGTAAGATAACTGAAGATCTGAAGAAGGCTGCAAAACTTATCTGCAAACTTATCTAGTTGAATAACTGAAAAATTAAACAAAATATTCAATTTAACAGGCTATCACACGAATTAACAGTTAAACCAATATACTGAGTCGATTCGTGAGACTAATTATCCCACCCAACCCATTATAAATGATACTAACAGCCTAGCCTAGAGAGAGTAAAGTGGGAGTCGACGACAAAGCTGAACAAATCATCGATATTCAAGATACGTTTGAAGATATATACAGCCTAGCATGCTTGCACGCACTGCTAGGCTGTATATATCTTCAAATGAAGCTACGAGTCGGTTGGTACTTCGTTTAATCATGATTTTTTTTTAACACAACATATTAAATGTACAAGTCAGGCTCAGAGCGCAATTACACCTTTCCAATAAAGTAATAAATTACCTCGCTGCATGTTTTGTAACGACCATTATTGTTTATTTGCTTTGTCAAGTAAATATTTGTCAAGTAAAAGCTTGAAGCATCGGCGTAAAACCGTTTCGAATGGTTGCGTTAAAGGCAAAACAAAGCGGATGATTAATGGCCTCTTCGCACTTAAGAATACCAAATCTTGTTATTATTTAAGCCAGAATTTGCACTGAACCGGACATGTTCAGTTTAAAATCTTACAGCACTTCTGTTGCAATGTTTGCTTTGCTGTAAGATTCAATACCTTATAGCAAAACAACCTTTTATCATATGTCAGGCCAGGCAAAAGATTCATCGAGATGCCCTTGATGGCATGTCATTTTTGCTTAACTTAATAAGCCACCGCTTTGATTCTCTTTCTGTAATAATTTCCTTCACAGTGCGGGTGTCCCTAGGGGAAAAAGGGTATCTATTGATCGATATTTGTTTTGGTTGTGTATTTACTTAAAGCAATGCATCTATCTTCCAACACAATGTGTGAGGTTATTTGTGTGTACAGTAGCATACTCAAACATTTAATATTGACAGCAAACTTTGGGCATGTTTGTCGGCACATGACTAATTAGACATTTACAACACTAGCTCGCACTCTTTCATATGCTTGACATAGAGCTGATATTTGGTCGATCACGCCTTTTGCGTCTCGGGCGTCTTACGCATATTATAATGTATTTACCGAGCCTTGGCCGCTTTAACTCCACTCATCAGAGAATGTGTTGTTTTTAAGATTGCGAATCTTGTTTTTGCTGATTTTCATCTTTTCTCGTTATTTTCATATTAGGGTGTGAAACAAAACAGTAATTTTAATACATTAAATCAGTTTTTAACTAGTTTTCTTGTAAAATACCATATTTTATAACATAAAATAAATAACATCATTAAATCTAAATATATGATTTGCTATCCTTACCCCAATTATTTTAAACCAATCACGAAATCACCACGACTCCAACCGAAAACAAAAACTTTGCGCAAGACTTGCTTCACGGCGGGTTACGAGGGCTGTTACCTTCTCGGGCTAACAAAAGATGTTCTACCATCAAGAAATTAAATTAATTGAATAATAAAAGCAATGTGTATTTACGTCATAATTAACATAACCCATATTATACAACCTATGTGACCATATCTTAATTTGAAAAAATATATTGTGTGTCCGTAATAATTTACCGAAATTGTAATTAATTAGAAATTGTGAATCGATAAAACTTGAACTGTGTATAATTATTTTTCTTTAGTATAGTAAGATAATTTTGGATGTATCTTGTTTTACAATTTCTAACGGAATCAAGTATTTTTTATGAGGACATACAAAGTCAAAAATGTCGAGAAGCCAATATAGTCATGTCATAGAAAAAAATTGCCGTGTTATCGACAAAATTTTACACTTGTACGCTAATATCAATGCCAATATTGGGACTTTTAAACAAGAGGATGGCTAGCATATTTTGTCTGAATGTATTTATCATTTGTCAACAGACAATTCAAAGCTCTAATCAACGGGTCAGTCGGGTAATCTCTTCCATGTTCACCACTATTAAATTCATAATTGCATTTTATTGACTTTCTTAAACTTTATTTTGTTTTACGGTCAAGAACATAAGACGAATTTTGTAATTGCAGCATCATACTGTTTGCTTAGTTATTACGCACCTGAAGGCTAAGATTCTAAAATAAATCACCTAAGATTCTTATACGAGTACCTATCACGAATAATTATTATCTTTCATACTATTTGCTTAGTTATTACGTACATGAAGGCTAAGATTCCAAAATAAATCACCTAAGATTCTTATACGAGTACCTATCACGAATAATTATTATCTTTCAATCTCGTTCATCCTTTACTAGTAATTTACATCACAAACCACTTTAATAAATTCCACATTTTCTGTTTTCTGGAATTCTATGTTTTATTACGTAGCCAGTACTGTCCGTAGTAGGTACAATATCGAATCATAAATGGAATAAAGTAACAATTATAACAAATTAAAAATTTATAGCTAAACTGAAATTTTAAAAATATTTTGACGAATTTATACACTCCATTTGAAATCAGCGAAAAAGGTCCTTGAATACCTGCTTCAAGCAAGTTCGCCAATTACGAAGTTTTCTCTTGTTGCATTACAACGTGGTGCTGACAAAAACGACTAAGATGGTTTCCGTTTTGTAAAATTCAGCTTTCTGGAGGTCACTTTATCATCTTTAGGGGAATAAAATTAACACGACGTCCTATTCTGAAGCTTCTTTTTTTCGCTTTTTTATCTTGTTAGTCTCTACAAGAGTAGCATTTTAAAATTCCTTACAGTTAGTCAACCTTTCGTACCTTCATTTATTCTGTCTCGTTTTAGAATCACGTATGTTTTATAGACAGCAATGTTCATGAGTATACCTACTGTCTGTACTGGACGAAATTTAAAGTGGCAAGGTATGTATAGTATGTATAGATATATGTAGTATGTATAAACAACGAGATTAAATACTTTGATTAAATAAATCTATTTTACATTACTCGTATTTAATTCATTTTGAATTTTTTAGTACAAAACGATAACTTCATATTTTATCCCATAATATGTTTAGTAGTAGGTATTAAATATAAAAAAGGAATAGAACTAGATTGAAAGTTTGTTTTCGCTTTTCATGCAACCGACTGAAACTTCCAAAAAGTTGGTATGTGTTAGAGTTCAGTAAATAGGAACCCAGTTCATTTCCTATTTATCTAAATATTATTTTCAACATTTTGATAATGGCTGCGCTGCTGTTTCATATCGGTGATATATTCAAAATGTCAATTATGTGACGCTTATACATTTGCATGTGATGCGACCGACTACATACACATTCTTTGCAGTACTTAGAAACTTCTCAGATTGCGGTCAATACGCTCTTACGATCATGACGCAACCAGCAACAACGTGCAGCATAAAGCTTGTAATTTAGAAAAAGCCCTCACGTGAGCGTGACCTACCGTTAACTCCCCGTAGATTTAAAATTTTATAATGATAAAATGATTCGAAATTTTTGAAGTAATCGCACTGCTTTTGTAATCGGTTTTCTACTCAAGAGCAAAAATATTATTAAATATTACGTACATTAGATATTCATTCTATTGCTCACCGAAACTTGTTTGTCAAAAGTTCTTTCTTATTAGGAATAAAGAAAATAACTTAAATAAGTTAATATTTCTGATTTTCAAAAAAAATTGTTTTTTTTTTATTTAAAATTATTTGTAAATATATATACACCTAAATTAAAACCAGAAAATGTAAATATATATAAACCTAAATAGATATAAAAACAATAATAACAAATGAAAACAAAAACAAATTTTTATATATTATAACATCGGCACCCTTCAAACGTTTAAAGGTATCTAGATGCTCCGTGTTTATTCAATCCTCTTCCGGGCTAAAATAGACATTCCCTACGGCTTAGCTGTCTTAGATTAAGCTAAGCATTTTTTATCGCCAAAATGTTAAATAATATAAAATCTAATTATAGGTTCGAACTAGAACATTTACTGTTTCATAAATAGCGCGTCTTGAGATTTGTATGCAGTGGATGCTTACAAATATACGAGAACAATTGTTCGCTAGCTGCTTACGGTCTGAAACGTGCAAACTTTCACGATTAAATCGAATCATCGTCTTGCAAGAACGCGGAAGAATGTCTACGTAACATGTGAACACGTACAGTGAATCGTGGATGAATAGACTAGATTATGTACCTACAACTAAGTATTCTAATTGATGGCATAGATAGGGAGATCAGTGTTTAAAGTTTACTTGGTACTCTTAATTATGAGATCCATCCTCACCTATGTTTGTGATCCAGAACGTACAGGTGGTGGATGTATCGACAATATTTTTATAAAGTAGTAAGAGTAAGAGAAAATAAGAAGTCTTGAAAATGGGAAATGATGAGTTTATTGCAAGGATGGCAACATAACATAATGACCTTAATCGCATATTACATCAGATCATCAGAATAACATAATATAGTTAACCAAACAATACGTACGTTAAGTATAGATTCATGGATCGAGCAAATGGTCTTCATGGTGATGTTGCGCAACGAACTTTCTTCGCAAATGTCAAGGGTTCGATGTCCGGGAGAGCTTTCAAGTAATCTTTTAATATCGACTTCCATTTTGGGTGTAGTATATTTTTAAAATGCTCATTTATATGTCAATCAATGTGCATTGTCCGTGTTAAAAGAATTGACATTTAGTTTTGATTAACTTACAGTTCGTGTAATTACCTCAATACCAGATTGACAAGTGTGATTATAAGAAAGATATTAATTGATGTGCCTAATTGATGTGTATATGAATAAGGCACCGACCACTGAGTATTTAAATCTTTGTTCTTAATGTTATGTTGGCATAATTTCAACTTATTTTAATACAAGTCTGTGTTATAATGACATATTAAATACGCCAATAAAATAAAATACTCCAATATATAAGTAATTTTTTTTTATAAAATTTTGTGTGATTCACGATTTCTTATTTTTAATTGGGAAATATAAAACGCACCATCTTTGAAGGTAGGGTAATATAATATTTACATGTGTTTTGCAAACCAAATACATCGCCAAATGCCTAAAATAAAAATGTACTTCTACGCAACGAATATATTATTGGAAATAACAACAACAAAATACATACGTACCTATATAGGTACGGTTATGGTTATCTACTCGGAAATACAACGAAAGAAATCCCGAAAAGTATAATGTTTAAAATCCATGAAATGTTCCTAATAATATAACCTCTAACAAATTTCAAACTATTTTTTTGTAAAAAAAGTACCTGAACTTAGCACTTGCGATTATTATTGTTCATTGTTTGCCAGGCGGTGGGAACACCGACAGTATCTAAAGAGATTTTAACAGAAAGCGAGAACAATCGCGCTAATCTACGACCATCTTGTTAATAACAGATTGTTGCGCATTTGTTACACAGTTACATATATAATCGCGACTATATTATAATATTTAATATTCAAAAACATCAATAAAGGCATGGAAAGTCTTGTAAAGTATTTATTTATCCAAGTATTCTAGTAGATACTATTCTAGTAGTAATAATAATTAAATAATGAATAGTTTAAGAAGCACAAATACAAAATACGATGTATTTTGACAACAGGATGCGATTATGGTATTTAGGAAGAAGACAACCTACCAATAAAATTTTCCAAGACAAGATCTTATTACTCAAACTGTCAAATAGTTTTCAGATCTCATGTAGTTAGTGTGCGCTTTTGAGTCACGTTCACAAGTTGCTTTTAAATCGAAACGCACGCAGATCCGACGACTTCCGTCACGAGGAAGCCGGTTTCCGAAAAGGCTATAGTGCTATAGCCTTTGGACCACATAGATGCGATACGGCAGGTAATACAAAAATCCGAGTATATTTAATGTATGTTATGGAAAAAAAGTAGGTAATTGTTTGTAAGATTCGATAAGATTGTTACTTTTCAAAATTTCGGAAAATAGTACTCAAAATTGGTTCTACATAATATACTCGTATGTATGTCAATTTCACATATAAAAAGATAAGTAAGGTCGTTTTTTTAACGAAATGGATAATTATCGTTCTAAAGAAATTCATGTGTATAAGTATGCATACATGCTATAAATTTGCTTGCACGTGAAATAAATTGGTATTCACTTAATTAATGCATTAGTTTTGTTTACGTAAAAATATCTCCATAGAAAGTGGGATAGCCGGCACAACGAATAAATTAATTTTCACATCTTTAGGTAATTATAATTGCCGCGCTAAAAATTATCAGATCTTGCACAATATGAATATAATAAGCGGAACTGTACCGAATTGCAAATATTTTGGCGTGGAAACGTAATGTACCAAAACATCGTAAAGGATTTCGGGCATAGCGGAAACTACTTCTAACCTAGACAACTTCTTATACCCAGATCTTACCTTAAGGCAGTGGTCCAAAAAATATAGAGCTCTCTATAAAAAAAGATATAAGTAACTAAATAGTTTACATGTGACAGACTTCAAGAAATTATGTTGAAGACCACCATTATATGTTTTCTATAGTATCTGCGAACGTCGCTTCGAAGTGGATTACGTATGTATAAGCCAAAACTTCGCTGCCTTGTTTGCGGTATGGACCAAAGCATTGGCATATTTGTGTCAAGTGATACGACTTCTACACCGTGTCTTATTGTTATGAAATTGCGGTGTTTATCATAGCCAATTGACCCAATATGATACAATTTTAAACTAAGAGTATCCGTAAATATCAGTAAATATTTCTGTATGCGATATAATTTTTTTGTATGAACACAAACGCATATTAAAAACAATATATTCATTAATTAATATAATCTCAATTCCATCCAGGAAGTACAGTAAGGAAATCTATACGACAATTCGCAAGTTTATAAGCCATTCATTACACTTGTTTCAACTATAAAAATGCAAATTTGACTATTGTTTTGAACTGTAGGTAATAACATTTTATAATATTAAATAAGTGCTAAGTATATTTAATAAGTAAAGCTTTGTTGAATAAGTATTTACGAATATTGGATTTAGTAATTATTTATTGTAAAAGTATGAGTAGGTATAAAAATATTATAGAATTATTGTTATAGAATACTTAGATAATATTATATACGAGTAAGTAAGCGCTTCTAGAAAATGTAGTTGAATAAAATAGGGTTCAATTTTTCTTTATTAGGTATATCCGTATTTTTGTAGTACCTATCTGTATGAGTTCCGCAAATCTTGATTTCACCTATATTTAAATATAAATATCTTAATAACTTATAGCAGTTACATTTTAGTATCTACTGTGTGATTGTACCTATTGCAAACATTATAATAAAGACCTTCATAAAATTATGTTTGCCAGAAACAAATAAAGTAAATAGATATAATAAAGTAACCAAATTGAAACTTTTCAATATGCTTTAAAATACTATCAAAGATATCTAATCAATAGTAGATATTTCCATAACAAAAAGTAAGTTTATGATAGAATCGATCTTACCATAATATAAACATTGTCATGGAAAAAGATGGCCAACATAGATGAGAATTGATTTACAACACATGGCGTCGAAAAGGTTGGACAAGGTACGATATTTTTTTACTTAACTTCTAATCACGGATTTTTTCCAAACTCTTTTTAAATTCAGATTTCTTTTTCAATTCTGTCTGTGTCACAAGCCGCAATATCTTTTAGATAAATAATACACAAAATTCTTATTTCTTTCAGTCCTAGATTCCTTTTAAATTTAATATAGGTCTTAATTTTTGTCAACTTTTAACTTTCTATATTATATCTGACATTTCTTTGGTAAATCATATAATATATCTACATGTCGAACCGCGGTCTTTTGGTTTCGGGATCGCTCGATTTCCTGCCTCAGCTGGTGTACTCCTTAGCTTGTGGATGAAGGCGAAACCTACTTCACCTACATAATCTAATGATATTGCATTACTTTCTTATTGCCTAAAAACACGGATAAAACGACGTCTTCTACGAAACCTAGCTAGATCGATCTATCGCCCCCGAGTATGCAGGGGGCTTACTAAATTTCTGCGCACCGCGATTCCAAGATTATGTATAAGTACTGTTCGTTTAAAGGTATTAAATATAATTATAATTACAAATAATAAAAAATCGTAAACAATTATTTACAATTTGCCATATCCATTTTTACTTATTCCACGCTCATCAAGCGCCTCAAATAACGGTCACCCGACAAAAGACTTACGTAATATCGTGATGCGATTCAGACAATGGTATAACTATAAAGAAAGAATGAAGCTGTGTCGTCATTATTACAAATCGGGTCGCACGAGGTTAGAGAATTTCCCCGAATACTGAATACTTATGGACCGCGAAATATCTTAATTGGCGACTTAATAATGAGATTACAAGCCAGGCTCTTTCATCAGTAAGAACGACGGCGTGTATAGATGTGTATGTCGTCTAGGGAAGCCGAAGAGGTCACGAGCCAGTATGGGAGGTCAAAGCGGCACCGGGGCGCTTCACTTTTTTAAAATATTAGTACTATTATTTATTCTGTGTCTGGGTGAGGTATGGGATACTTAAGTATAGGTTTTCGAAGACGTGTGACATGAAGCAACCCGCAATCGGTCACTCATCGTTGCATCATGTATATTATATCAATAGTAAAAGGTCACTATAGAAGACAGTTGTTTAATATTAGTTATAAGAACTGCTAAACGCTTACCTACGAGTTCATTCCCTATAATAATTGAGTCTACATTATCTCTAGCACGTAGCACTCTTGAGACCACAATTGTTATCTTTTTTTAGCAAGTCATAAGGTCACAGAAAAATCGGCAATTTTTTTCTTGTATCTGTGTCATAGTAAATCAGAAATGAGATAAGAAAGAAGTGATAAACATTGTGAAACTGATAGCTTAGTTAATATCGACGAGCGTATGTCAGTTTCATGCGTATTCGTTATCTATATCTTGGCGTAAACATACTTCTCTGTGAAATAATTCTGAAAAGTTTTTAAAATGCCTTGTTTTAGAATTTTAACAAACCTCCCGAGAAGCAGTATACCTAAAGATTTCGTAGATAAAATAATTCCCGTGCTTGCCAAAGCCGTGAGGAAACCGGCGGAAGTAAGTATTCTTTTCACTGTCTTTCTACTAATTAGCTCGGTACAGTTGAACTATTAATATTTGTGTAGAGATTCAGTCTGGATGAACGTTTTTATCACAGGATTATTGTCTGGCACTTGCATAACTGGAATGTTTATCTTTTGTCAATAGTGCCAATTTTAAATTTAGAGTAACAAGTGTAAAATTTATGTTCTGTTTTGTGAAGAGAAGAAGAACAATTTCTAGGAAAAACCTATTTCAGAAATTCATCTGTGTAATATCAGCTGACTGTCATGTTTCGTTCGGTGGGGAATCAAGTTTACCGGGCGCCATAGCCACTCTGGAATCTATTGGACACATTAACGCGGAAGACAACAAAGTAGTCGTCACAGAAATTACAGAATTTTTGAAAAAAGAAATGGGTATAAATCCTGAAAGGTAAGTGAAATTACATATTTGAACTGATATCTATACTCTACAGTTTTAAGGAAATTGAATAGTAAATTCGATTAATATCGATTAAGTTCTATTAATATAGAAGGGACACTAAACGGCTGAATAAATTTCACGCTTCGCACTCATAGCACTCCACACTAAGATTCCCTGTGTCGTGCAAACCTATGATATATTTTCAATATATATTTTTTGAATTGTTGTAGTTTATATAAGTACAAACGTTCCAACAAAGTTTATGCTGATATTTCAAGTAATAAAATATCAGCATAAACTTTCAATTTCTGTCTCTTCGAAAACATTGCTATGGGATTTCCGTCAGGCAATTTACTTTTATTACAAAATTATTAGTAAAAGTAGTACCGATAAATTTACATTTATTTAGTAGGTACTTTTAATGTTAATCTGTTTATCACAGTAACTTGAAAATTAGGCAAGTATAAACTTTAACTTAAAATGAAACGTAAATAACTAAACAAATTTACTTTAATAACATTTCGTTTGCTTGTGATCAAACAATGTTTCTATATTTTAAGATAATATCATAATATAATATTTACTTTCTTTCAGATTGTTCATAAGCTTCTACGATATAAACGCGGAGAACATAGGAAAAGGAGGTTTCATTATAAGTGAAATAGGAGCCTAAGTGGAGAATAGGTGAAATATCAATAGTTCACAATAAAATTTACAATATTTCTTTCAATTATTTTATGTACATTTTAAATATCTACATAAATACACTAAATTAAGTATGTTCAACTATTGCGATTTTATTGAAAACGTTATAGGTGTATTAAACATTATTTTCTATAAGTACTTATACTACTTGGTGACTAATAATTTCGACGCCAATTTCACAATATAGCCATTTGAAAGGAAATGCGTTAATAAATAGATATATCGTTCTTAATTTTACTGTTTACCCTATTGATTCAATGGTTTTAGAAACAACGAAAGACCCATTTATATGCCTGACAATTATACTTTTCAATACAATAAAATCTTTGATACATATAGAATCAATATCCTACAGCAGAACATGGGTTGTCACCTGATAATTAGAATAGTCCTGGAGTATAATGTTATTATGCTGTTTTTATAAGAATAGGGAAAGAATTGGGACAGAGGCCACTCTCTGTCCATTATTTTCAAAAGGCTTCCACTGTAGACAATAACGTCCAACGTCTAGTACTAATATCATAACCTAAGCCTAAGCACTAAAACAGATATAACTAAATGTTATAACTACTAACCATAAGATTTAAGTTATACCTTATATCTTTTTTAAGCTCTCCGAAAGTAGTTTGATGAATTTATATAGAAATTCTTAGTTTGTACTTTTTAATAATTAAAATAATGCTGTTGTTATTTAACTATTTGCTTTTTTGTCATCTTCGTCATTCTACGACATAAATTGTTTCTCCCATCCACAATACTTCACTTTGTGGCGTCGGCTTTATTAAATACTTCATGTTCTAAACCTTTCCTATTTTCGTCAACTGGTACTTTACAACCTTCTCCAACACTTTCTAATAAAATTTGATCAGTAAGTTGATCATCGTTCAGTTCGCAATCAGATATATTTCCACAAGTATCGATGGATGGTTCTTTTTCTAATTCCCTTAAAATACGGCTTGTTAAGGCTTACTGGCAGCCAAATCATACTGGCCATTGATCACATTGAACGCCACAAACGAAAAATAAGAATGCAGCGTTCCATTTTAATTGTGTTTTGTTTTTTTTCTCATATTCATTCCATTTGTTTTACATTTTGAGTAGGTTGTAAATAAAGGATCTGTTTAATATTTGATTTCAGGCTATCTTCTTATACACATATTACACATACCTACGCAACACGGCTTGCTTTAAACTTCCAGTAGTAGAGATTTTTTAACGCCATTATATACATTGGTTTTGTGTTTGGTAGTATTTTATTAAGCATACTATAGCATGGTATGCATATTTGGCTTAGAAAACCAACCTGAAAATTAAAAGTTATCAATGATAATATTAAATTAAATTTACACACTCATTTCCAAGGACATAAAACGACATGATTAAAATCATTTATTTGCAACACAATATCAGGTAACTATAAAAGCTGGTTATAAACATATCGGACGACACAGTTGTGTCGACTATAATGTTGTCTTACTTTATAGTCCGAAATGATACATTAGCTTTTTTCAATTTCTTTTTTATATTCACCTGGCTAGACGGTTGCTCATTGGGTTTATTTCTATCCATCATCGGTATTGGAGTCTTTCCTGCAGCTCTTTCTTTATCTCCCTGATCATAGAACTCCTCAAATATTACTTTCACTGTTTTTATTTGAATTTCCCATGGCTTTGC
>DWQK01000291.1:0-22837 GCA_018231225.1 Noctuana stator
ACAAATACTTACCTACCTGACTAACAATAATTTGTCAAATTTATTTACCAGTAGGTAGATATTGGTAATGCCGCTCAGTTAATCAAACAAATAGGTAATATAATTTTCAACGACATTTCGAGCACCGTCTGCGGCAGACCGGCGCGGCGGCGTCGCTGGAAAATGTAGGTGATCAATTCACCAGAGTAGGTCGGTATAGGTAGTACCGGCACGATTGCAAAACCAGCCTAAATCTGTATTGCGCTCATTTGTCTATCGCGCGACCAGAATATCTGATAGCTATAGGGACCTAAATGACAATATCCCAGAAATTCCATAATGTGACTTATAGCTGTGCTGTAATACACCCTGCGAATTTATTTAATACCATTAAAGAATACCTACTTCTAACCTCCAAGTAAAAGATAGAGAACTTTGAAAGAAAAATTATAAAAACTTTTCTAATTGGTCAAAATTTCCCGACACGAAATGCATTTAAAATTTAGACCATAGGTCCGAGCCTCAGTATTCTATCTCTTTCTATTATTTCAATAGTATCCTGTACTCTCTAAACCTAGGGGCGCTTGGCACCACCGCCGGGTGCACCTGCGGTGCGGTGGCACTGGTGGCAGCCACCCGGTGTAAGGCGGTCTCTGCAATTCACAGATATCCATACGTCCGCGTATATTATCAGTTTGATATTATATTATAGACATATTAATGTATATTTTTTTGATATTTATTACTTGAATTTCATTATTATTATTTCAATAATTACCGAAAGGTTTAAATGTTATAACAACATTAACAACAAACTTAGGTACCTATACTCTCATTATATTCTCATTATTTATAATAATGATTAAAGCATATGGCAAAGTAAACAATACTTAATATTAATCTGTAAAATATTCGTATACCCACATTACCCATAATTTGGGCAATTAAATGTTTCAAAACTGCCGCTGAGTTCAGATATAGGTACCTACAAACCCCAACGTAATCAGTACCTTCAAGTTTTGATCCGTAAATTGCTAAATTAACTTCTTAAGAAACCATCAAAGTACAGTGTCATTGAGTTCTGGAAAAAGTAAAATCCGGAGGTGATCTCGAGAGTGAAGCCTCAAATTGCTCCCTGTGGGCGCTCGACAAGTGCATTGATTGCGACGCTCGCCCCGCGCCGCCCTCCGCCGCCCTCCGCCGCTCGGCACCCGCTGCCGCACGTAACCACGCGTTGCCGCCCGACACACGCAAACAACAGACACACTCAAAACACAGTGACGATGTGACAGTGTCAATCAGTCAGTGTATCCAGGTAGGCAGTCACTGATGTGACAATCAGGGTGTAATCACGACACAGCAACGGGATTTACCCTGTTTGGATGAAGGAAACAAGTTTACAAGAAAAGTGTCTTAACTGTTGTGTTGTGTGTCGTAACAATTTGTGAATTTTGTGATAAATTCTAGTATTAGTTGCCGACCCTTGTGGTTTAGTAGTGCCGGTCCACCATTCGGAGAGTCCCGGGTTCGATTCCCAGTGGAGCAAAACTGCAAATGATGAATTTAGATTGCTATTCCCTGTCTGAGTGTTTGTGCAATTGTCATTGTGTGTGTCATGGCACCCATAATTTATTGAATCCTAGTCTGCAGCGGTACTTTTTAATTTTAACATTTTATACTCTATAAAACTTTCATTATAGAACTTTCTCTATAAAATTTTGTATCATTAACATTATATATTGTTTGACAAGCCATCAAAGTTGACAATTAACAATTCAAGACCGGTTGACATCTCAACCAATACTAGCAACCTAAATAGCACTTTACGTGAATGTACCTGAATGGATTTTAATAAACGTATTTATTTTAATTTCAGCCTTTTCCTATTAATATACCCCACTTTGAAAATGTTTGCTTCAATATATATAGTACCCAATAATAATAATACGTTTCAGTGCATTTTCTATTACTCTAACTGAATCAAATTGAACAAATTAACATTTTAATTTTTTTCTGTCTCTGCCAATTGAAAGTAGGTATCTACTAAAACTCTATTTTAATAAACTCAAGCGCTTTGAGTTTATTCTGCAATGTACAATTTTCTATCTAACTAAGAATTACAAGTTCAATTACAAAAAGACAACTGGGTTTATTTGTCTTTTCGACTTTGTCGCAATTTTCGCCGCCGGACGCCCGGTCGCGGCGCCGTCGCAACGCGGCGACGGAGACCGCCTTAATTGCGCTCGGAAGCTTTTCAGTGGACGCAGTGCTATATCCGAGCGAGCTTTCCGGCATTCAAGCCGACACTTTTTAATTCCTCTTTCGAAAGGCTGTCGATGCGGAAGCGACCGGTTTGGCCGGAAGGATCGATTTTTCATTGCAAATTGCGAATTTGAATTTCTAATTGCGGGATGGCCGCGCTCCCCTCGTGACGCGCTCACGAATTCTGCTTTCAATTTGGTATTGTTGCTTTTTATTTGCGTTACGATTGTGCGTCGGTAGGTACCTAATCCGTGGGTGAGTTCTACTGTGAATAATTTTTAACGATAGCTTTTTGCATAAAATTGTTACAACTAGTGGTGGCTAAGTGACACGCTAAAAAGTTGAGGATAAATAATATTTGAGAGAAATGAACAAAGAGGAAAATGTTAATGTATTGATAGAATAGGAAGGTACTAGCTGTGCCCACAACTTCGTTCTTACTTATTAGTACAAATCTGTGCAAGAAGAAATAGGAAAATCAGTAAAATGGCCGGACGGAGTTGCCCGTATATAAATATACGAGTACATATTATTATACTAATACTTACTTCCCCTTGAATGTCAATCATATTTAAAAACCTGAGAAAAAAAGCTTAGAAAGTTGAACTTTAATTAATCTTTCTTTCGTCAGACTACTCCAATTAACCTATAAATTATCACAGAGATTATTTTATTGCGGCAATTCATTTTTCTTTGATATCTTCCTAAATGAAAGGCTTAGGCGGGGAGGCGGCAAGGAGCGTGCCCACCCCAGGGCTTTTTTTTTAATTTGAAAGTCAATAATTTTTATTCATCTATTGGTACATTATAAAATGATTTGTTTGGAGTGACTGATGGATCAACGCACAGCCTAAACCGCTGACCGGAGAGACCTGGTGAGTGTGTTCTTTGCGTAAGCGTCCGATAAAAAAGGATTTTCCGAAATTCTACCCCTACGTCGGTGCAAATGGGGTAATTATGATATTCACGCGGACGAAGTTGCTGGCATAAGCTAGTTATATTATATGAAACTTCACTTCGGCTTAGAACGCCAGCTGCCATCGTCCCTTTAAACGATTCTAACTCAGTCTTTTACTGACAAAAACTTATATAATAAATAATGAGAGGCGCTTATTGCACGTTAAACATTACAAAAGTAGTACCTAAGCTGTTTAAGAATGATTCTGATTCGATTGTTAAAACATTATCAAACCTTAATGTATTTTAAACAAATAATAAGTAGGATTAAACATTTTTATTTTACTTTTGAAAAAATTAAACAATTTCCACACTGATTGCGTCTTCAATTATTGTGTGATATTTTATTTGATTGAGCTGCCCGTAGCAAACGGCCTATAATTCAATAAAATATATATGTTAATAAAATTGGAGTCACGGGAGGGCTCGGCGGTTAATCAATGCTCTATTGTGACTCGAAACCACCAAATTACGTGAACCCCGTACACCGAACATATTCAATATGTTGCAGGTTATGTTATGACTTTATTATACCCACTCCCGTATATAAACTGTTATACTATTATACCCACTCCCGTATATAAATACCTAGATAAAAGGTAAGTATAGGTACGCCGACGTGACATCAACTATAACGCCCAAAATATATTTTGTTCGCGCGCAAGGTTAATCATTAAAATATTACAATTCAATATTTGTTCGGTTTTTTTTTGGATAAAATATGTATCTTTTCTTGTAGGTGGCTCAACACACACTTTAACAGAAGTAAAATAAGTTTCTACTCTATAGTATTTAATTAACGATCTTGGGACAAAATTAGGTAATCATTACAAATTGTACCGACTTACCTACCAATTAATTAAAAAGGACGCAATAGTAGGTATAATAGGTCACTATAAGGGCCCCACAGAAATGATATTTTATCAGATCATGCGGTATGCTTGAGTATAATTAGGATAACCATAGGTATCGTTTTATCTACTCTATTCAAATACAAACAGGTGTACATAGATCGGTGCGACATGACAATGATGGGTGCCAATGTTACAAAATGAGTAGAGAGAACGGTTCTATAGGACTGAGGACACCTGCGGTTTGCTTTTTATGTCCATTTATACAATAGTTAAATTAGTATTCTTTCAGTTGTGTTTATCCATGTTATCAGTATAAATAAGTATCTAACTTATCTCACCACAGCGCGTATTATACGCAAGTAAGTTTCTCAAAATCTAAGAATTTAAAAACGGTTATCTTATAAACGGGGCTTATAAATTATCAGTCTTTAAATAGGAAAATAGTAAATAACAATATCGGTATTTAAACAGATAGGTAAGCTACTATATCGTTAAGCATTATTTAAATAGTCAACAATATCAATTCAACAGCAAGTATCACTAAACTTCCTTCAACTGCCAGCGAATGACTGTCGTAACAGCCGTAACGGCCCAAAATTCACTTTACTCAATAAGGTCCAAAATCCCGTTTCATAGACTTAACAATAAATACACTTTAATACAGTGTAGTCTTTCGGATATTTGCGATGTTTCGAGTCAATACTTAGATACTTGTATAAAAACATGTATTTTTACTACAGACTAACACAATACAGAAGCAGAGATTATCCATTGCTGGTTTCGTTTTTATTAGACTTAAATGCCGAGAGAGGAAGAGAGCGATGTATTACTCTATTTATATTGAATTCGATGTGAATGTGTACGAGGTACGGGATTGTCCGTACAATAGAGGCGTTGTGGGACTATTAAGATCGTTTACGTGGTCCCCGGGGGACGGGGGCGCTCGGGTTCGAAGCCAGCCCCGTGTTTCGTTTTATTACGCGGCCAACTGTATTTGTTTCGGACTGACGTTTGCGGCTGTTTTCCTTATCGTTAGAAATGTCCTCTCTTAAAGTTGAACATTTCACTTTAAGTATAGAAAAAGTGAACAAATTGAAATAACTATTATCGCATCAAAATCGATAAAGGTCACTCGACACATACACGTAGGTATAACTGTTTACTTGAATAAATCTTCAGTCGACACCACGCTTCTGGATTTCTTCCATAAAACAGTGATGATATTTTTCAAGTTGCGTGTAAATATGTACTTAATATTGACAGCTTTCAAATACTAAGACCGATGTAAGAATGTAGCTATCCCCGATCTTAAATAGACCTGCGGTTCTGTGTGCTTGTGCGTAACACAGACCACATTACTGCATGCGGCTAGCAAACACTTCTGAATAATGTAAAAAATATATCTGGTAAGCTTCGAAGGCGAGAAAAGCCTATGCATGCAATGACATTTGGCGCGTCAAATTGGCGCGTTTGATCAGTCCTTTGTGCGCCTTAAGACTATTAGGACAACTGGATTACACGGGCGCCGCGCGCGCACCCGACCGATTGATGCGATTACACCCCATTCTTCCCTTCCCCGCTCTCCCCTATTTTTTGATCTCTAACTGGATTTGAAATAGTACACAATGCTCAAATAAAATGCGGTAGAGACAAACGTCTCCGTAACTTGGTCCTTTACGAATGCCGTCGCCCGATCGATACAGCTTACCCCTTGTTCGCTTGGCCGTACAAAATGTACGGCACTGCACTATGCAAATGCAAGGTATGTGCTTCCAATACACATACAAAGAATGTTTATTTTCTGTTCTAATAAATTATAGATACGAATTTTCCGACTAGAGGAAACAGATTTCAACTCGGTAAATGCTTAGTAGATCGAGAGTAGATTGTTGTTAATATCGAGACGTTATAAAACATACTGCGCCGACCCCAAATAATGGGAATTGGACAGAAAATGATGATGATCGAGACGTTATTGGAGACGGGCGAAAAAGACCGACGGAAAAATTAAGCCCTTTTGTTTCAACCTTCCTCAATACGCTATTAGAGTCTGTACGGTAAAGTCAAATAGATGCCGGCCTGCGTATCTATGTATATTGTACATTAACAGGATTATAATTTGCCCTTTAGAATTAAACTTTATTGGAATGCAGTGCGTTGAGTTAAATGTTCCAAACTCCCTTCCCCCAAGTAATGTTAGGCCTCCCGGGATTTGTCCGTGTAACTATTCATTACCCAATGTCGGTGTTATTATTTTAACATAACATTTATATCTGTCCCTCGACTGGAGCGACTCAAAGACCGGAGTGATGTAAGCTGCAACATACAAAGGTTTGAAGAAGAATATACCTTATATTAACTAAGTATATTGAGCAGACGGCCTAATATAAAATTATCTTGTCTGATAACGGATAGGTATGAGTTATCGTTGACTAGCAAATTAAGTTTTACCATGTTTGTATTAAAAAATTTATTAAAAACTATTAAATTTCTATTATTTAAAATATTTAAATTCTAAATATCTACTTATGTTATTATAATTTTCTAAGTATTCTAGTAACTTATTTCATTTATGTAAGTATATATCTAATTGATATCTACTCAGTTCTCCAAAATCTATTAAGAGTTCCTCGAAGTATCTCACGCGATTCAAAACTACTCGAGCATCAAAGCCTGAAACACAATGTTTTCAATAGCTGCGTCCTCTCATTACAGACGGAACAAACTTTATACTATTGTACAACAGTTTACAATTTATACGTTCACTGAAATGGGCATCTAATAAAATACGATACGGTGTAATTTCGATTGATCCAAGAGGAAATATAAATTAGTTGTACGCACAGTTCAGAATGCGTGGTACAAAATATGTGAAGGCTAGTAAATAAAGGACATTTTGCTTTAAACGGAACGCGTTTTTCTATTTGTAAATCTCTCTTTTCAGGCGCAGTGAGGAGAAATGTCACGTGTCAACAAATTGGTCTCACGCGACTCTTGTCATTCGCTCGTGAGTGACCGAATGATCACCGCCGATGAATGGAACTGAATAATCGAAAATTACAAAGCGGAGAACACTTTGATCAATTAAAGCAGTCTAAATATTATTGGGCGCGCAATCTCGTTAAACACATTTATCTTCGGTTACTTTTTACTAGTACGGTTTCATAGTAGCTACATATGTGTTACATTGACCTTATTTTTGCTTTATAGGTACAATTCCGATATAAACAGGTGACTCCGATATAAGTAACCACATGAATCAGCAATTGTAATTTTTTCGATTTCCCTAAGATGCCATCATCAAATCCTGGTTACCTTATCGCGGTACCACCCTTGAAATATCTCCTTTACAACAACAAAAAAATTAAAAAGAATCAAAATAAATAACGAAGTTATTAGCAAAAAGCATAGGATTATACCATTGCGATTGAATTGAGAACACTTCTCTTTTTTGAAGTCGGTTAAAAATGAATCGTCGATCGACATTGCTAACAAACAAACGGCTTCTATAAAATCGTTGACAAAACGCTGTAACGAGCGCGAGGTCCGCACTAAACAGATCATCTCGTCCGAGGTATCGATCAGACTCGCAGATTCACATCACGTTTCCCGCGCCTCTGATACCGAAATAAACAGCAGGAAAAACGCTACAGTTTCAGGGGGAAGCCGGGGGTGGGGAGCCGAGAGACGCGAAGATTAGATTACCTGCTCCTGCTTCCCCCGCGGGCTGCAAACAGTTCGTTACGCTCAAGACGAGTAACGAAGTCGCCTCTAGAGGAACATTCATATGATCCGAAAGGCAAACGCAAATTTTATTTATCTTGAAAACTAAACACGGGGAACTGAGAAGTGAGTCGCACTAGAGTTGGTAATCTTGTGCTTGCACAAACTTCCAACGACACACACAGTCGATGCCAACTAGATAATATTAATGAAGGTACCTATAATTTTGCTAATATTTTTGTACCAGTATACTGCTATCTCCAGTTGACAGAGGCAAATAATTTTATTCGGAGCTTTCATATTTTTAACGCGAACCCAATAAATTTTGTCCTTAAAAATCGCCCAACGATTCATTTTAAAACATCCAATACATTGCGTAAGGTTCTTAATTGAAACTTGCGTTAGCCAAACATACCTACTAGAAACATTTCTCCACATCTTTACAGTGGCTGGTGGCTGGACGTGTACGTGTACCTACGCATCGTCGTAAATTGGAATCAATTCATCGAATATTGACATAAACCAATAGCGACTAACAATTGAACCATTGATAGACCTTTAAAGCCTTGCAAATCACCTAAAATTTAAATTAATTTAAGTTTTTATTTTAATTCAAGATATTATTATATTAGCAGTAAAGTCTGTTCAGCGACAGCGACACTTAATAGGTTTTACGAAAACTTCTAGTTTCATGGTAGGCATACCTACTGCTATAAGGATCCTTTTTGGCGCTTGATTGCGATTTATATTTTAGATATTACAGACTAACTAAAGAGTATTATTAAATAAAAATTATCTTTAATATAATTTTTAGAATCGTAATTTTCGGCATTATCTGCAGATGTATTCTTTAATTGTTAAGTTATTGGTAAGTAATCCTAATTTCAATCTTACAGCCAAGTCAGCCAGTCAATGTTTCAAGCACTTTAGAACTTACAAGAGTATCACTGACCTCTTTAATGTGCATCGTACACAAAAGATAATGATGTGTATGTGATGTGCATTTACAAATGTGAATTCCGTATGTACGAGTAATCTGTGCTACACGAGTTTGCATCGTAGTTTGCATGTTTATGACCTTTCAACTGTCTACGCTTGTCAACCTTTGTCAGCTCTGCCATAAGTACTTTATTATTATTTACTCTTGGCTTTGGTCATTGCAATGGTTGTTGCGCCTCTCAATCCAATTTTACTCCTATAATTTTTGTTACAAGGGCTAGAAGGTGCTTACCATATTATTATTGTTGTCGGTTATGTACACGTTTTTCTTTTACCAATTTGTCATCATTGAAAAATATTCGAAGAAAGAAGTGATGTGGTGCAGGTACCTAATGCTTATTTTAGCTATTTTAGCTGTATTAATAAGTTGACGTTACTGTGATCTACGTAAGTACCTACTTATACTTGTACATACATACAAAGTTCTACATATCTACTTTATTAAGTGTTACACAATAGGCCTTATAATGCCATTGCCCTCTGCGCTTTTGTATGTATGATTTACGGAATGCATTCTTAGCCTATTAAAGTCCATTGACCTCGAATATCCTTATATCATCTAGAAAAGATGCGTTGCTGTTGTGATGAGTATAAATAGCATTGGACTGCGCCGCTGGAGCATTCAAATATTCATATCAATTAATGAATGAAGAGATCAACAACATACAAGAAGCGATTCCGCAAGCGAAATATGAAAAGGTGATCCTAAGTGTTGGAATGGTAACCCAACACCTAAGAGCGTAAACTGTAAAACTAACTCCAACTTTCATTTAAGTAACTAAATATTCTTTTTTATTTCAGTATTTCAGCTATAGCGGCATTAATGGTTATTGGCATTGGTGAGTTTCTTAAAAGTCCAGTAATACCTAATGTAAAAATCAATACATTCTTAATTAATTATCTAACGTATGTATCGAATTACTTCAAAACGGACTCGCCGATTTTTTGTTAATGAATTAATACTGCCAGGACAACGTTTGTATTAATGAAAATGTTTGAAAACTTGTGCGGATTTAAACAATTAGTAGTAGATTAGTGTTTAGCAGATTTTTATAACAAACTTAATAACAAAAACGGATCAGTTAGAGAACTGAGGGAAAACTCTGCATCAAAAAACTTACGACGGATTTTGGTATATGTTCAGGAAAATAAAATACGTATGCGGTCATGCGACCGTTCAACCACCACTACAAGTCACCAAGTACAGATATTTTAAAATAAAATAGCATTTAATATTTTGATAATACAGTTATTGTACAGGTGTGGGCTGCATATTTTTCGGCGCATCACGTTACCAGCACTGCGACGGCGATAGCATAGCAACGCCCTGGCTTCTAACGGGCGCCGCTCTCAGCCTCGCGGGCATAGTCTACTTAACTGTGTATTTAGTTATACTCATTGTGTTTTTGAGGAAACAACCACAACAATAAAGTGAAAAGATTTTCAAATCACTCTTTTAGGAGCATATTTATTATAAAATTGTTGCCTTGTGTTACATTGGCAATTCAGTTTTTCACAATCATAATTTTAAAAAAAGTTAATAGGTAAATATCCCTGGAAATATAATTTTCACTTAACTTCCATAGTTAAGTGAAAATTATATTTCCAGTACTCGAATGTGGTCGTTAAACTATTTGAAAACTACCGTGTCAGGCTGCACTGAAACTCCGTCAGGAATGTAAAATTAAATACCTACCCACGTGAGAGTTGGACTCAACATGTCTGTACACGCCACATCTGAAATAGTAATACTGAAACACCTTTAACTGTTCCGCTAGTTAGTAATGTTAGGTTAGGTTAGTTGGTATGTTTGAAATGTGTTACAAACATACCTAAATAATTAGCGATTGGTGGAATAAACTCAATTGAAATACTTATGAATGTGGATGTATTGAGTGCGTACCTACTACAGTGCACCCGTCAACCACTGTTGCCCTCATAATCCACCAGCAAGTATTTAAATCTTGTGGCAAGTTCTTGTGTTTCGATTGGAGGGGATAGATGCCGAAGATATGTTTTTGAGACGACCATCTCAGTTCTCATTAGTACTCACGAGTACTAGCAAGACTCTACGTATGGCTTCAAATATGACTTCTTAAGTAGAGGTATATTATTAGGATTAAGTACAGTACACTGTTCCATATTGTTAAAAGCTAGTCAGAAATTGTTATCCAGTAAAACGGCTACAGCTTGATCATCGCGACAAAACCTTGTAAGTACGTATTATAAATAACACACCGCAAAATTATATATTGTACGCTAGCAGTAACAGCGACATCGAACATAGAGCCCAATAATCGTACCTCTGACTGCTCGGGGCGGGCGGCTGAATAAATTTGAATAGCGCAGTGCGTAATGAGTTGCCGCCTAATGAGCTAGGAACCCGGTTGCCGCGCTCTACGCACTCCCCCTCCAATAAACATTATATTCCTTTGTGATACTGAATCACTCCGAATTATCAATGCGGTGAAATTTTGTGCCAATTTCAGAAGGCCAATCAAACCTCATTCATTATGCTTTTAACCGTTGGTATTTCAATTGATTATATCTTAATCCAAAGCAATTTGTTAATATACGTTACAGCTTACAACATAGAACATTGCAAAATTTTCTGCGCGAGTATCTTTCAAACCCATATCATATTCGAAAACAATTTTTTATAATATATTTCTTATAAAAAGTTTTATGAAGGTGGCATTTAAAACCACACATTATATGATTTGATCGTCTCTTTTGATCTTAAACAAATTCAAATTACAAACGTACAATAAACATAAACGCTACTCGTGCACACATTGTGAAAAATGTCTTACAATGATAAAAAATACCGCTAGGATTTGAAATTGGTCTTCTCCAGTAAGGGGCCTAATTCTTAGCCACATCGATATTATTTTTGTGCAGATAACTTAATATTTGATTTTCATACAGGTAGTTACTATGTTACCTTGCCAGTAGTAGTAACTACTAAACATAAAAGCTCCAATGGACTCGACTTTTCAATTGTTATTCATGTAAGTATTTAAAACTAAAGCAAAGATATCGAGCGAATTCTCCATAAATTTTGCAAAAGTTCTTAATATAAATCTAAATACTAGTTGTTTAATCTACTTAGTAACATAATTAAGGTGCCCAGCAAGAAAACGTCAACGACACGAGAAAACCATTCGCACTCAAACAAAATATCAAATAATCTCGACTAACTACTAACAAAGCAGTAGGTACTCGCCACAGTTACCGCAGGAGGATCCGTCATAACACTCGTCAAATCACTTTTCCCGCCCATTACCGAAATAATGACAATATTGAGATACGATGCGATCGAGCGTACTGCGCTCCACCCGGCCACGGGAGTTGCTCGTTGGTCGCCGGTAACAGCAACTATGAGCGCAGTTAATATGAACTGACTTCTGAAACATACCTGTATTATAATAAACTGCAATACAGTCATCCGAAGTCCTCGGACGATACTTTTATGACAATGGCATTAGATGCACGGAGTTACGAGTATTCTCTTGATTTGTAAGTGATCCTTGAAAGCATAACTATGTATAGGTACTCGTATATTATGTGTATGTAGAGACAATAATGATTTAGTTAGCTGTATTAATTGATTCATAGATTTGGTAAAGGATTTGAAACTTAAAAACTAATTTATGTATAATATGTATTATAAATGAATTAAATTACATAAAAACATTTCATCATAAGGTATTCCCTATTCTATATCTCTATATGTGTGGTCCAATTGTAAATATTATATAGATTATGTATATATAATGCTTATTACTTATATAGGTACTGTAAGTTATTTCTTCTCAATGTTAATGCACTGTATTCTAAATTATGCACGGTGTATAATTGCAATTGTAGGTCACTTTTAATCTTAGGCCTCAAATATTTAACTGTGTACTAGTTAGCACTTAATTTTGTTGGTGGTGCTTTTTATAAATAAATAAATAAAATTATATCCAATAAGTACCTTATATACAAACTTATACAAACTTAGCCGCCGCTTTTCTTAATTAATTGGAAACTCGATATTACGAGTAGAACATTAAATGTCTAATTTGTGATGGCTTGTCAGTAGTGGCTAGTTAGTAACAATCAAGAAACTAATAGGAAGAACTTACTTGTTAAGCTACTTTACTTTCCATTCGATGCGATCTGATACTTGACGTAGTTTTTCTCCTGCTAACGCAAAGGCAACGTTTATTTTAAACACCTTGTAATTTTACTCTTCATACTTTCTAAAGAAAATGTTATATTTTGCATCCGCCTATCAGAGGCTTTTCTTGTCTGTAGATCTATTTTCGGAGAAAAATATATTAACTGATTTTAGAAATTTAATTTGTACAATACAAGTACCGAGTGGTTATCCATGTACGTTACTCCAGTAAGAGTAGGTACATTGTACTCTTATGTACGTTATAGAATGTGGGGTAAGTTGCTGCATCACCTGCCTCCATTATAGCAGTAACCACCAGCAACCAGTATACAGTAACCACTAGCTCAAAACAAAATGTTTGTTAAGAAACAAGTTTTAAACTGAAAAACGTATTAATTCCTCCGACAAAAAAATAAAAACTATATAGGTAATAAATAACTCTTATTCGAGTTCACAACAATATTGATAGATTTTACTATTACGGTACTATTTACGGAATAGAGAGGCAAACTACTATTAATGTTAACTCAATTACCTTAAAAGCCTTATAAATATTATAGTATTTTATACTTCTTATCTTGTCGACCCTTTTGTTTAAAAAAGAAATTTCAAGCTTTTTAAACTATAGTAATGGTAGAGAAGCTATGACCAACACAAATCGATTAACAAACATATCTTTTATTCCTTATTTTTCTTTTGTACGCAACTTATAATAACCCATCCTTCATGTATCAATTAAGAACTATTCAATAAGTCTAAACATGGTATTACTTCCTAAACTGGTAGGGAGTTGAGTATCGTACTAATTCCAGGTAATGTCTTAGCTTCACTGTAATACGAAGTATTACGAAGTTTCGTAGCGATCTAACTATTGGAAGCTACTTTTATGACTTTCATTATTCAGAATAGGGCTGATGGTCTTCAAACGGCTTGTTATTGTTGTTGAATCATAGCTAAGAAATTTCTCGATTAGGTATTGCAAATAAAAAACTACTATGTCCCACACAGACAGATATCTACACAGACACAGACAGTAGACACATCAAACATTAATTTATAACAACCTTCTTTTCTTAGGAATCAAGTAGGTATATTATTCCATTCTTATCAACGTGTGAATATCTGGTTTATTAAGCACACGGTTTATTAAATTCTCAATAGGTACATCAATAGGTAAATCTAGTTACATAGGTATATGTATTACAATGATTTTTGATTTAAAACCCTACCATACACCAGAATGATAACTCAAAACGTCGTGCTCTCCCGAACCAAACAACAATGCAGCATATCGTAGAATACGCATGACATTATCTTGTACTAGCTGTGCCCCACGATTTTTCCCGCGTTAAAAATTGTAATTGTAATAAACAAAAATCCGACTTGTACTTCCAGTGATTAGCGCGATCAAACAAACAAACAAACAAACTCCTCAGCTTTATATATTAGTAGATTTTGAAGATGTTCGCTTTCACGAACCGGATCATTAAAACTTTGGACCGCGGCTTGAAACTGTTTTCAACACTTGCAAGTCTTGTACCCTACCACCCTACCATCTGAGGCTGAGATGAAGTCCACTAGTTGTAATTCATACTACGTAACTACGAGTACCTATTGGGTCACAAACCAATGGTTGTGTGAGTAAGCGAAAACCACAGGTCGTGTAAACTTTTGCAAACTCCTAATAGGGTTACTGGGCAGCCGAAACTCCTTGAAGTCTAAAGGTGTTTGATTGATATTTATATTATTTATTATAATCTAATACTTATTTATTATAATCTTATAATATTATAATTATAATTATAATCAAAATTTTCACTCATTGACTTGATTGATTTACTTTTAATAGTAAACTTGATACAAAATCATTTCATATATAAATTATTCATCATACTTCATCTGAATGTTTGCTTACTTAGAAGCCGATGACCCCTAGTCATGTGTTTAACAGAATATAACAAAAGGTAGATAAGTATCCAAATTCCTTATTTGTAGGTTATTATACCGTAGGTTATTATATATGTAGGTAGTTATACCTTTGCAAATAGCACTGAGTTGTGCAAGGGAAGGAAAGAATCATTGGGATAACTGGGGATAATTCTGCAAGGTATGCGATGTTTGGTAAGCTGACGGCTGACGGGCCGGGCGGGGTGTTTGCACACCGCGCGATTTATTCGATTTATTCACCTCTGTCGTAAATAATATCGCTCGCCGCGCCGACAGATATATGGAGCTCCATATTTATTGCTGTTTGTTCGGCTTGTACCGCCAGCAAGGTGGCTAAGGAGCGGCAACCACGGACGAGGGCAGCGTATACAATGTATTTCCAACCTTAGTTTCAAGTTACGGCTGCCGAGTAAAAAAATTTGGAATGAAAATTAAATTGTAGCTTTGTTTTTTTTTAAACATAACGAAATATTTTCAAATACTAGTATTGAATTCCTCGAAACGTAACTAAACAATTCAATTTACATACAATTAACAGAATATCCCTTGCAAAGAAACTGCTGCAAAAAGGGTGAATCAGTAGAAAGCTATGTTGTTTTTTGCTATCGGTACTGTTGGAGAGGAAAAGGGTTTTTTCGCGCGGCAGCAGCGTCGGCCCGCATTAAACCTCTTCATTGTAATACTTAGATATTTAGTAGTTGTGCAACGAATAAATTATGTCTCTAATGAAAGCCACTTTTTTCACCGGGCCCCGTCCACGCCTGCTGCCTGAGTTATGAGCGCAGGCCCATTGGACTTGTTTCCATATTCCCATAATCAAATTTTGATTTACTGCTTCCCGCGTTATTAAATCCTTTCAGGGCTTGCCCGCCTGTTTTGGCGCTCGTCCACGCGCCACAATGTAAGGTAATTGAAAAACACTTTTGTGTATGTTGCCTATAAATAACTGACATATCTCCGAAGAGTTGTGTAGCGCTATATTATCTAAATAACTGAATGTTCTGTTCACTGAAACGATCGATTCATGTCTACTGCCTGTCATGAATTAAATACGCTGTAATAATAATTTTTCTCAAATAATACTTAAACTCACCATAAAACATAACATTTTTATTATATCATTAGATTAACCTACTTATGCTCCTGATTTACTGATTCTTTAAAATGAAAACTATTTAGGAAGCAATATGTTACATTAAATGTAAAAATATATGCATTTTGTGAAGACTTTCAGTTGCGTACGATAACGACTCCGATAAATCGTGAGAATTGAAGTAGAAACTACGATAGACAACGACATATATCTACGATATGTGTTGTATAAGATTTTAGCACTCCGTTGGAGTAGTGTAAAGCCACTCTGCTCCAATGCGGATTAGTGAAGTTACAGATTAGTCGCCGAACCGAGTTGGATGTGTTGAAACTATTGCCATAATATCAATTAATGATGTTGATATTGCAGGTAAATATAGAAGCCCCACGACAACGGGTCCCTGCGTTTCTTTTCGATTACAAACTTTGTCTAAAACTAATAAATGTGAAATTAAAAGTTATTTTGATAAAATATAAAACTGATTTCAAATTAGCCCCGGCAGTGAGACAGTAAGGTAATGAGTATTGTTAACTTGTAATTTCTTGGTAAAGTCGAATCGAAGTCGCTAGGTCTGCCCCATGCTCAGAAATGGATAAATCGCGTCAGGCGTGTCAGATCGCTATCGAGGTAAATCATACTTATTGGTAACGAAGCGTGGCGAGGCGCGTGCGCAAGCCGGTCGGACTGCGGGCAGCGTGGGAGGAACTGCCACAGCGCTGCCCACGAACGTACCAGTTGGAAGATCAAACGGAAGAAGACGACTTGATGGTTCATTCATACAACATACACTTGCTGTCGTTGGCTGATTCAGGCCTCTTCCAATATTATTTTTCCTACATTTGTATGGGCACTCATGGGGCTGGCTCGCCATCTTGCCAATATAATTGAACGGTATAAAAATCTTTTTATTCTTTTCTTTACAGTAAGTACTCGTAGGTAAAGAATAGATATAATTTTATCTACCATAATTTACATAAAATAGGAGATAGATTGAATATTGGGAAAGGCAATAAGACAGTTATCTCCTGTTAATATCCTGCCAACCTTACTTCTGTGAGCGAAATCTAATACAGCGAATTGCTTCAAAATAAAAACAATCGTTGAAGTGGATACTTATCCGGAACCTTCCCCGTGCCTGTATTTGCCTGCCACATTACATAGAAAAATGGCACAATAATAACCATCAACATTGGAACTCAACAATCTCGGACGGCATGTCGTCGTCAGCAACGATTTGCAGGGTCGCCGGCTCGGCAGTCGGTAGTATGATCGCACAAACGGTGCAATCAAGTAATAAATTCAGTTAACTGTAGGCGAGCGCCGAGTAAGGGCGAGGGGAGGCCCTATTTATCGAATTAGACCTGTGTAATCACCGCTCGCTGTCATTGTGGGATAGTTCGCGTGAGTGCTTTTGATATTTGTAATTTTTTCTATAGAAATATATAATTACTATTGAATTTTATATTAAGGACCCATAACCTCTGATTGTTTAACTGTGACTTCAGTATTGCCTTCAACCCTTTTTATGTCCCACTGCTGGGCACATGTCTCTTGCCTCAACCGGGGATGGCTTTGAGCATACTCCACCACGCTGTGGTGTTGTCAAACCGATAACAACTGCGTATACTGAAATGTAAGATAAGTTCAGTGCATAATATGAAGAAGTGTGTAAAATCAATGACATTACCTATTTAAACATCATTCATAGTGTGAAATTAAATATTTTCCTGGATTATACTGTAGTTATTTGTAGTAAAATTGTTCTTTATAATTTTTTTTTATAATAACGGAAAAATAATACATCAAAATCGATAGCTGGGAATTATATGCCGCACTTTAAAAAAAAGAGATTGGAACATCAAGACTCTCGCAGCACACTTCTAGCAGTGAAGTGAACACAACCTTTATAATGATGACTGAACAGCGACTCATGGTACTCAGATGCTCAGACTGTCGTTGCGACTGAACGGGATTGATCCTTGTTTCGAAATTTACGGCTTATTACAAGAGCTTAATGACGGCGGCTCAGTTCGCTCGTGAAGCGACCTAGCTGGGAAGTCACTCTTCATGCGCACGCTCTCTGCCGTTAAGCTGTGAATATTATTGCTGGTTTGAAGCATAATAAAATCTAATAAGCTAATAAGCTTCTTATCTGACATACCTACTCCGTATAATTCACTTACAAAGCGCTTGTTTTGCTAGTTCGCTTTTGTGTACTCTGTGCTCATTAGCGTGACAGACTTGTAAGTCTATTGTAATAATACTTACGGCACTTATATAGCAAATGAGGATTTTGCGAACCGAATAATGTTCTTAACAGCGTTTACTTTGTCAAAGAGACTTTTCAGGAATATCTACTTAATTTTTTATGGTACTTATTAATATATATCAATTAATAAGATATCGACGCTTATGAAATTACCATTAGGTATATTTTAAGTTTCCGTACCAGAATGTCATTAAATATTAAATTCTACAACTTAATCTCCATTCGTCCCTCTTCTGTCTGTTTGAATAATAAATAAATGGTAAATAAATAATGTTCGTTCGATATGCAAAATCAAATCTGTATCATTGCAAATCTGAACATACGTAAGTTTATTTTTATTGTATTGTTAAACTTATAAATTGTTCGAATTAAAGAAAATTTCCTATCAATTTCTTAGCTAGGGGCCAGGGGTAACATAGGTAGCCAGTCCGCTGAGGCTGCAGGGCCCTACTGCTAACACTATTAACTTCTGCAAACATGCCATGCGGGCTCTGCCGCGATGCCGGCTCGACATAAACAAAGTACGGAATCCCTTTCATCCCCTTTCCCCATGGCGAAACCGAGACACGCCGAAACTTTGAGCAGGTCGTGTTTTGTTCTAATTTTATTTTCTGTTGCGATGTACTGATAGTAACGACAGAATTAAACATAGGTACGTCTTTGTGTCACTAAAGTGAGTAGGTATAGATAATTTTTATATTTTTGCATGTCGAGAAAACGTGATAAAAAGGTGACGGCTTTGATAGTTTATCAAATTTATTGATGTCATAATATATGTGTGTCGGGGTCACAATACGAGGTCGGCACATATTAGAGTACCTACTTAAGTAAAAGGTTCACTGTTAGCTTTTTCTTGGAAGATAATATAAATAGAGGTATACAAGGTAATTAATCATATTAGCACGAACTAGTTATACTCGTAGAATATTCGTTAAATTGTAAATCATCGAAAGTTCGTCAACGATTGAAAGAAGCGATTTGAAAGAAGTAAGCTACGTGATGTATGGAACTGCATTGTTTCTACCAAAAACGAATGTACCAAAGACCGTGTGGTGCAGTGGTTACCATGCTGGTCCTCCATTCGAAGGGTCCTGGGTTAAATTCTCGACGGGGCAGAAATTGAAATGATGAATGAAGAATTTTTTTAATTCTGGCACCGGAATCTCAAGATATGGATTAGATATATTTGATGTTACGTACAAAGCATACAATCAATCAATAATTTCTTTTTATTTCTTAAGAAAATCCTGAAGCGGTTTTGTAAAATTAAAATATTTTAAATTGACTTTTAAAATTATTCTGATTCATGAACTTCTTAATTTACGTTTGAAGGCAATATCGTAACGCATCCGTTCAAAATAAAGTAAGATTAGTAGGTAAGTCACCCTTTAAACTAAATTTTATTAATATGAATATTAATAATATGACAATGAGTTTGAGTACAATAAACAACATCATTTTGCATTTTAAAACATATACTTCAAGAGCAAGATATAGAACTAGAAGAATGGATTGACTTTATCACACTGAATCAGACACAGGCACCTTAATTTTATTTTTATAAGTTTTATAAGCACATTCAAACGAAGCGCGCATTGTCCCCCTGAAGCGCGTATAGCTCCGCTGCGCCGGTAGTGTAGATCACAAGCGATCCTTAATCTCCGCAATAAAACTGCAGCAGTAGAGCACCCTCGCGAATTTATCGAAGCGTTATAAAGTGGTTAAACGTAGGCGTGTAGGAAGGAAGCGTTCGCGACCGCCGTGTCGTCGTGTCGCACGCGTCTCGGCGACGTGTCGCCGCGTGGCCGCACTGTCAAGGCACGTGCCTCGAACAAATAGTACATCTCTCGGGCGGTGATAATTGGATGCTAATCAGCTTATGCTCTCGTAGCACTCTGTAGCAACATTTTCTGTGCAACTTCTATTCTTCTATCTACGTCATCGTTACGTCGAGGATCTTACTTCTAGCTGAGTTAACTTACTTAAATTTCCCAACGATATTGGTATAAAATAAAGATACAAGCGTATGAGCACATTCATATCCCATCCACCACAATAGTAAATGCGTGTTGGGTGTGAGTCCATCCGGTGCGTCCACCGAAGCTAACAAATATTGACGTGGCATCAAAGCACGCGTCATAACCTCGCCATATATCATTGCGCAGCGATACTGGCCTTTCATACCGCAGCCGCGCTTGCCCATAGACCACGGAATGTTACAAATACTACATTATTTATTTTATTCATCTTTTGCAATTAACGTTATTAGTGTACAGGTATCTACAGTAGTCGAACGTAGTGGAGGCGGCATAGGCGACCCGACCCCTGCGGAACTTTCTAGAAGGCAAAATTTTACAATAAATAATAAAAATATTTTGTACATTTTGAATAATTTCGACACACTTAAAAGGAAGGTCATAACTGGTAGTGATTTGCTCCATGAGGTAGAGTAGGCGAACCTAGAGCCCTAGCGCGGTAGATTTGATATTAGGGGCGACAAATTTGTAACTGTAAAAATGTGATGTAATTATAATCCATGTCTATGAGTTATTTACTCTGTGGCGGAATTCGTAGTTAGTGGTCGATGTTGTAGACCACCGCGCCTCTGCAAGTCACTCTGGCCTGATCGTGTACATCACACAAAAACCAACCTTGTAAATAACTGCAACAAGTATCAGAACAGCCTATAAGCGGTAAGTAACTCTTACGTCAGTTCGATAGTACGACGCGGTATCAATATCAGTCGATTTTGATTTGGATTTCGGTGATCGACGCGGGAGATGGCACTTGTGGAATGTTTTTTTTAAACGGCCAATACTATTTATGCGTACCTACATTCTCTGCTGAATACACAAACACTGTATTTATTGATGTAGTTTACTTTCACAGAGAATTATAAACGAGCAGCGAAATCTAACAGAATTTTGCGATGATCATAAATGTTTACTGAAAGTTTACTGAATACTGATATTTTAATCTTTTACTTTATGTCAAACGGAGCAGAATTTAAAAAGGCACTAATTCTTTAAATAGAAAAAGCGCACGGAGTTTTAATTTACCGTTGCTGAGTTAGGTACCTGTCTTCACTTATTGTCTAGCAATTCGGGTTATTGTAATATAAATAACTAAGTAACTAACTGTAATATAACTAACTAAGTAGAGAGCTCCTAAATTTTACATTATAGTTAACAAATTAGCCCAAAAACAAATAAACGTTGAAGATGATAGTGGGTACCTACTGCTACAGATTAATTAACCATATTTTATAAATATTTGGCGTTGTTATCATCAAGATCGAGAACAACGTTTTGTGGAGATTTATTTTACTTTATCAGTAAACTAGCTTATGACCGCGACTCAAACACACCGTTGATCCGACCGTAAGTCAGTCATTCAGGACAAATCATTTTTATATCTATACGTGTAAAATACAGGATCCGTCATCCATTTTTACCACTTTATTACTATCAAACTAATTTTGCGAGAGCAGCTTTTATTTATTGCGATGGGACACCCACCTTCTCCGAGAACGATTCATAAAGGTCTCTCGAAATGTTCAAATATCGACCTAAACAAAATAAGTCATAAAAAATGTTTATTTGATTATTTAATGTAGATTATTTAAAAAGTTTTGTTTATATAAAATATTATTAAAAAACATTAATAATGATAATACCTAATTTAAAATTTTAGAAAACGAAATATTCGCAATCCAGATTACGGTTGCATCGCCCGGGAATCGTACCCGGGTCGCCCGTTTGTAGGCAGGGCGTTCTTCCATTGAACTACCGAAGCTATAAACAATTTTACAAAATGTCGCTATAAAAAAAGGTAAAAGCGACTCTGATTATATCGAAGTATTAGTTTATAGACAATAATTATGTAAAAATGTTTTGGGTACGACAATCAAAATTTACTTTCATGAATACACAAACCCCACCTACGCCCCTTTATGTTAATAAATGCGTACACTCGTACATTGATTGTTCTGATTTTGAATATGAAACGACCTAATTATTCCAATAGCTAGCCAATAATGACTGATTGCTCTATTTATGCTGCCTTAGATTTTGTGTTAGTACGATACATACCTACATTACTTACCTTATAAAATATCTCAATGAGGCCTTACTTTAGGATTTACACTTACGAAGATTTTGCTGTTCCTGGGCAGGTATATCAAGTTAGATACTTGAATTAATAGATGAAGAATGAGATTTTTGTTTACAATAATCAATACATAACATTATAGACATGACATTCTTTCTTACCTACTGTAAAACTCAACAACAAAAGAAACAACAATGGACACTTGAGTTTATAATTATAACCAATCTATTGTTAGGTATGTATCATAAATTTTATCCTATTTTTTATCTTAAATGTTGTCCCTAGCTCTTCCAAAATTTACATACCTACTCGGACGTAATGTAGATGTTTCAGAAATATCTTAATACTAAACTTGTATAGTAGATTTTAGTGAGGGGATGTTCTGAACCGGAGATTTAAAGGTGGCGTTGTAGCTAATCATTGTCCGGGGCTAGTCGATCGTAGGCGCGTCCGCCCGTGATATTTGCATAGTTAACGAG
>DWQK01000292.1:0-22826 GCA_018231225.1 Noctuana stator
CTTCGAAAGTCATATCCACTGTAACGAAAAAATTTAAATAAAAATTTTGAAACAAAACTCTGATTTACCTTTCTATTATATTTTTTAAATATTTAAAAAACGTCGCTGTATTATTCAGGGTTGACCTATTTGTTTTGGTGCGGAACAGCGCAAACAAAGACTTAAAAGTGCATTAAGAGCTTCATGACTGTAAAAAGCACAGAGCCGAAAATGTCGCAAATGTAAATGTAGGCGATTTTATCGTTTATGCAGTAATCTGAACGAATTGCACCGTCGTCGCCGTCGGTGGAGCATTGATTGCGGCACTAATCTACGGCTCCTATACCTATTTCTTATGGATTCTCCTAATGTGTGATATATTGTACATTCGTGTGCCCGCCATATGCACTTAAATAAAACGCGACAGACTATTCGCCCTATCACTATTAATAACACTATGGTTTGTGACCATAAAGACAGCAAATAGGTTATTAAAAATTTACAAATAGAGCAACAGTTTATTAAATTAATAAAATGAATAATAATATAATTAACTTATTAACTTTTAGTTCTTCTATGCTTTAATTGTTCTTTGACGTGTCTATGTTTAAATTCCACAAATTTGTTTTTGTTGACATTAATAACAAAACACTTGGCGGACATGATACGAAAACGAAATGAAATTCAAATGAGTAATATTTCAATTCGATATAATATACTCGTAGCAGAAACGTAGTAGTGGTGCTGTGAAAAATTATTTTATCATAATAGGTGCGTATCTTACGCTGAGGTATTGCAAATTAAGTAAACTATTCTCATATATAAAGGTTCAATATAAAGACAATCATTTGTAAAAATCGCGAATGCCACGCTTTACATGTGAAAAAACAGTCAGAATAGATTTCTGATTTGCACAATAGTCGTGTTGCATCGACAACCGGGAACAACATTTGAACGGGCTCTTTGAGTCACGGAGACGAAAGACGTTGCTTATGAGCTACTCAACCACACAATGGATCGTTTGCCCGCAAGTCACGGCCTCCTAGACCTTGGAACAGTTTTGAAAATATGAACCTATTTCCATATGCTGGCGCCGTCATGATTTCCTATTTTTTTATGTGTGTTGAGGCAATCTTTGTTTTTAGCCAACTTAAATTAAATTGATATTATTACTTTTAATAGTGAACGTAGTAATAGACTGTAAATCAAAGGCAACATTATTTTTTAGGAAAAACAAATTAAGTATCACCTATTTTTTCATAAACTTTTTACCTACTTTTATTATCAATTTTAACGAAAACTAATAATTTACAATTAATAATCTTATTACTTAAGTAGGTGATTCTTCAAAAGGTTTTTTTTTAATAGATTGTAACAGATTGATTTTAAATTTAATAACGCTAGATAATATTCCTACCTATTACATAATACATAGTAAACTGAAATAACTACTTTTGGTGGTTGTTTTTGACAGAACCGATCGGATGTAAGGAATAGCTTGGTTGAAATCGACAAGTGAACCATGAAACTGGATCGCAAAGGCTGCGATTGAATTACGAACAATTTTTATAAAACCGTAAAACTTGCATAACGATATTTAAATTGAGCTGTAAATTTTGGATTTATGAAAGCGGTGTTCGATTTAACTTTTATTATACGTGGCCTAGGGCATGAATATATAAAACGCATTAGTATCTACCTTGTATAAGTCCGTACATTATAATGTCTCTGCAGCCCTTTTTTATGTCCCACCTGACCTGGAGACTACTCCACCAGACCGCTTTAATGCAGATTGGTGGAGATACGATTCAGTGGTCATTGTGATCAATCCTTGTCGGATGATGTCAAATCGCCCAAAAGGTCACCAAAGGCTCCAAACGGCATGCCGTCTCAAACGCAGAAGCGCGCAGGAAATTTGCCACTAGCGGTCACCACTCCAACTGCACCTGAGGTACTCACACGTATATTGTAAAATCTCTTGCGATCCACACTATCAGCATGTACCATTGTACATACATACTTTATAATATTAATAGTTAAAAACAGTTTGGTGAACCAATAACATTTTTCTCATACACCGTAAGGTATTTATTATAACTTTATGTTAACTTAATAATACTTATATTAACGACGAAGCCGGTATGTTGTGGCACATTTGTGGTCGTAGGTGGGAATGTAAACTTACATATTATGCATGGCTCTATGTGGTATCTAGGCTTGTATGTAACAAAATGCCGTCTGCAGTGCGCTGCGCACTGGGATTACATAACTTCCAATCATCATCGTAAATACTATATATTATTCAATATCTTACTATAGAAACCTCCAGATTCTCTTTTATGGAACGGATTTTTGCAGCGCTTTCTCAATATTCAATTTCGTTGTTTAAATAAAGATATTGGGGTCGCCAGAATGCTAATTCAACATGCGCCATTTACAATCTTGTGCTTTATTGACCTAAACAAATTGAATTAGCTAAAAACATTTGGTATTATGGCAGATACTTGGTATGTAAGTGCGTAAATGAGTTATTAATAACAATGTTATACTTTCTTTTTTCTAATTTAATTTCAAAAAGGCATGGGAGCAGTTAAAAATACAGTAAGAAAGGTACTAGTAAGTCAAATAGTATACATAGTATACGTTAAAGTTGTAAAATATTAATTGGGTTATAGACAAAGAAGTCTTCGCTTAATTTGAATGGAAATTACCTTTGAATACAGTAATAAAAAATTCCAGCGTAGCGAAAATATAAGCAAATTCCGCCGAAACTGCGTAGCTTAGGCCTTTTACTTATTATATTTCGCGAGATTTTATTATTTATAGGAGCTGGGGCTTATGAAGTCAAAGAAGAAAAAGGGATTGCACAATTAATTGGAATTAATTTGAATTGTCTTAGTTTCAACGACAAAATTTTTTTAGTCTTATATTATACCGTTCTCAGTAGACATGTCAATTATTTTGAGAAATACGGTATGCCTTTAACCCTTATTATGTTTATATAATATGTGTACATTTATTATTATAATAAGTATTGCACAGGTCTCTTCTCATAACCGAGGAAAACCTACTACGATACGTAAATAATATGGCATACTACGATTTTTCTACTGTTTTATGAATAATTATTCAGATTTGTATGGTTTTACGTTATGGATGGAGTACCTAGTCTGAGATTTGGCATTGTTGAAGTTCATGTAAAGATTATATTACTTATTTTGTTTAATAATGTAAGTTTTTACGATACTTTATCGAAGGTATATCCATGTCTTTAACTGCACGATTTCTCACAATGAAAAGCACGTATATTCCGTTGGGCTAAAGGCCAAACAAATAAGTAATTTAAAAATATAATAAACAAGCTTATACCCGTGACTTCAACTGGGTGGAATTTAAATTTAGTACTTGCTAGAAAGAAGTTGATGGTGGATGACTAACTAAACCAAGTTGTACAATTGTATATATATATACTTATCTATACTAGAATCGCACTTGTGAAGGGAGGTATCTAATGATTTGCTGCCACTTTTAGCAAATGACTCCAGTGAAAGTTCTATTACAATTGGCTCAGCCGTTCCAAAAATTATTCCGGAAAAGAAAGACCGGCAAATCTAAAAAGGGTGTTTAGATTCTGATTGTGATGCTGCTTAAATTGCTCTATGTACTTGAAAAAACATAGTTACCTATTTATTTTCAAATTACAGACAATAAAGTTTAATTTATATGTATACAATATGTATACCTACAACATATGAATAGATTTATTGGTTTCTACAATGTTATTGATAGGTAATTATTGAATTTAAATCACATCATTTGACACGGGCTACTATCAGCTGAACTAGTTACTTTGGGGTGACACTTCTACGCCCCTATTGTCTTACAATAATACTTTACAATTATATTTATTATTGCATCATCTTATTAAGAGCGCCGCGTGTACGTTATCTGTCCACGTTGGTCTTTGCTAGAAGTATGTACTAAGAGCACTCTTTGGAGCGGTAAACCTTTGGAACTTAGGTAAACTCGTAATACTATACTTTTCTCATTATGAAATTATGTTTTAAGTGTCCATCTGCTGAAAATAGAGGAGTTAATAGTCACAAGCAATATCGTGTTGCTATGTTAGTGGAAATGTAAAATTTGAAAACTGGAGCAAAATTCAAAACCGGTCAAGAGCTTTGGTCTGATAAAGTTAAACAAGCAGAAAAAAATTCAAATCGCTTGTTTTGTGTTTGTAGAACACTTATGTTTTAGTAATTATTTAAACTGTTAAACGACTATTGTATGAACTTTAATTTTAAAAGGTTTTTAATTTGTCGTGATTGATAATTGATTTACTTTTAATGTGTGCATAGTTAAACACTCCAAGCGCTTTCGTCAAAAAGAAAGTCGATACTTATCATATTCGTGCTCTGTTACTGCGTTAGTCCTTAACAGAATCAACGATGTTGATAATGAACATCCAACACATAAATTGTGTTTCCTTATCTTAATTTAACAACAACTTTCATTTGTAATTTATAAAATAAACCTAAATGGTAATGCGGCTTTGTTTTGTTATCTATAATTGACCAACTTTGGGAACACCAAATACCTACAGAATATTATTTATATACACCTAAGCTATACACATTAGTTGCATAATCTTACTAAAATACGTACATACCTGCCTATGTATATATTTTAAATAGTTAAGTAGAAATATATAATTTGTTTTATAACTACAGCCAATATTTCGTGGACGCCTTTGTTAATGTCACCGTAGACTCTGTCGAGTATCCCGTGGACCCCTAGGAAGAAACCTAAACCACTTTGAGAAACACTGATCTATACTCTGAACACGTCAGATTTATCTAAAGTTCACGTAATGTCACTGCATACACTTATTATTTATTAGTTAACGTACCTACCTAATAGATAAATAATAAGTATACTTACAAATACAGATAGCGGTGTCTGGCAAAACTGTACTTGCATTATCTCTCGTTACCCAACTGAACAGATATTCTGTCTAGTGTTTCACGCTGAGTTGGAAACAAGACAATTGAATTTTAACTCAATTTCACCGCTGAATACGAATAATCATGTTAAATAGTTTTGATCCAAACTGTAACTTGCTTGTTCTAAATTCATATTGTATCAGTGAGATCGCAAAGCTAACCAGGCAGCAGACAGACTTAATTGACTTGCATGAGATGGTATTGTGATTTGGACTCAAGAAATAATGCATTCGCTTCAATCTTTCCAAATCAACGTATAATTGCTTTATCTGTATACGTATAAGCAAAGTAATTTATTCTTTGTTGTTACAGTTACGAGTAGGTACAGTTCAATATTTAGAAGATCTTTAATTTATTGAAATTGTTATAGTGTACCTACATTATATTATAAAGGTTCAATTATGTAATTCAGACGTACATTTGTAAAATATTGGTAGATATAATCAATTTCTGCATTATTATCTACTATTATTAGGTATCACATGCTACTCATAGATGCTCAATAAAATGCTGCATGCAAATAATAAAATATTTTCGTTTATAAATTGATTTCTCTATACCTACTTTTTTGTAAGCATTTAACACGATTACTTATTGGTACTTCTCAATAACACATAAGAAAACTCTTCATCTTCACTTGCTACGTTGCTTTTTAAGCAGCTTCTTACATTCGCCATTAATGTTGCTCGGGATTGCGTATAGATCACTTCAGATGTTAACTCAACTCCCTCGGCCACGAAATTCTGGAGAAAAGCGCAATAAATCCCTAAACTTTTTGATATTCTAGATAAATTTTAAGAAAGAGCGATAAAATTCTCTAAGTCAAGATTCAAAAGTTAAAAGTACGGTAACCACAAACGGCGTTTGAGGCTCCCTTCCGATTGATTCTTATCTTCACAAATCAATAAACGTAAAGACGCCCTTCGCAGTTGACCTCTGCCCTTAGTTTCCGATTCCTAAGTGGATTTCCTTTAATTATCTCAAATAACGAATGAAAAAAATGCTACAGTTTTGAACACTTAAGTAAAGGGACTTTCACATTAGGTAACTATTAGCGGATATTTTGAAAATGATTCATGTGTTGTATCCCGGCATAGTGGCTACATTAATACAAGCCGAAGAGCCGGGTTTGCCTCTTATTTAACCCCATAATAAATACCTATTAAATGTCCTATAGTACCTACTGACAGAATATGCACCATTCTTATCGCGTCTTAAAATTGGGTCTTGCAAATTTGTTAAATTTATTTGGTATTTGGAAAGACGCAAAACAATTTGGTTTGTCTTATTCTCAATAAAAAGTATAAAAATGGCTAAATTATTATATTAGTATAAAGTACTCTGAAGTACCTACTACAGATAAATATGTTCTATTTTTAATCGTTTGTGTTTAACACATAAAACGTAGATTATTATTATACTCGTACGTTCTATGGTATGGTAACACGAGTAGTCTACTAAGGCCAGTGAATGACCGATAGTGCCTCAAACTCAGATAGCCTGCCCGGACCAGACTATTAATGTTGTTATGGTTCATTGTTTTTTATTCCGCGTAGCAACAAAAAGATAAGTATATAAATTATAAAGTAATTAACAAGTTATATCTAAAGCAAATTCAACAACTTTTAGATAGATAGCATCTTATTGATATACATTCCGCAGGATATTTCTTTGCTCAAAACAAAATATTTATCCCATCCTGTAGATAACATGTTTTAATTATTTAAATATGAACGTGACGTACGAGTAGGTCCTTATTAAACATAATATCGACATAATTTTCAATGTAGGTACATGTATTATTATATGTTCTGACTTGTAATCTAACTTATCTGTTTAACTGGCGTATATTTGCATTAATTAAGCAGTGTCTACTCCCAGAAAAATTATGTTTATGTCATGTCACAATAATCATATTTCATAAAATAAAAATGTCAACTTAAAAACAATTTTCACTATTTTGTACAATTTCTTTAGCATAGAGTCTGCCATCATGTGGAAATAAAACTAAAATTACTAAGGGCCTCTTGAGTCGGAGCAGTAGGTCGTCTTATCTTATTTCTTTTTTAGCCTGTCTTGTTTGGAATGACAATAACTGAAGTATTTCGAGATAATCGTAATACCTATAGTTACAAAGCAAGTAAATTCTGAGTGATTTTATATTAGGTACTTATTACATTTTATCATTACCTACTTCAATATGTTTTTCTATAATTGAACTTATTTTATTATGAACACCGCGTGGTACGTGGTATCGTTTAAAACAAAAATTATTTTAAACATAAACAAACGACATAATGTAACACACAATTTATTTTGTGTACTTACTCGTAAGTAGGTATAGGTACTTTGTAGGTATCCTTCAAGAATTTAATTTGTAATAAAGAAATAAAAAATTTGTTTTCTTTGGTGATTCGTTTTTTTCTGCACTATAGAAAAAGGTTCGAAAGATAAAAAATAATAATAACTTGGAACGGTTCAGGCAATACAAAAATATTTCACACTGAATGATGACTACAATTTTATTAATCATTTTTTATACCTAAATAATTCTTCTATACGAATCTATGACTGAAGTCCTAAACAGCTGAACCAATTTTGGTGAATTTTTGCGTGTTCATAACATAAAGTAATTAGATAATTATAATAAAAGGGATTTGATTTTTAGTAGGTACCTGATCGCGAGTGGGTTGACCAAGCTGATAAGTATTAATATATAGCTATTAATAAGTATCTATCTATATCGTCTCGTCTCGTAAACCATGTGCTAACCATGAGCCAATCACTACCCATTTACATAAAACCAAGTGGTTCGATTACTCTGAATCTGGACAAAAATATACCTAAGTCGAAGATATTGCAAATATCAGTAAACTATATATCAATTGGATACTCATAGAAATTATGCGTGAGGTAATTTAAATGGAAATAAAATAAATAATACTGGAACTTACCTGTCGACTTTTTAAATTAAAACTTAGATTTTATTACACGCTTTTATTAACTAGCCTTGTTTGTGTCATGTGGAGGGTCAAATCTAATAATGTACATTTTATCCCCTATCTGTTGACTGAGTAATATCTAAAAAATTTGCTAGATACTTTAAGTTCTGACATTATTAATGATGTAGATTTGTATTGTAAATGCAAGATGGGCGCCACTGGAAAATGGCGGAGTGTCACAATCTGAGATGTCGTTGTGTGTAGTTTGTAGATATGGTTTAGGCGTAGAATTAAAATTATGACTACAGTAATTACTAAATATAACAATATGATACCTAATGAGAGTTTGTACCTCATTACTTAATGTAAATATTGTGCTGGTCATTGTCAGAATTATGTTAATTTTATTAGTCACTTCGTTTTTATAAGTGACAGTCTTCATACGTTTAAATCTGTTAGCAATTACAGTACAAATATACCTCAAGAAATGATTTGTCCACGAAATTACATACAAAAATATAATAATAAAGATATAATAATAATGATCTTGTCTAAATTTGAAGAAATCTAAATTAAAAATAATTGTCTTAACGGTCGTACAATATAAACAGTGATATTGAATTGTAGGCACTTGTTTTAAGTGCGATACGCGTGCAGTAGTTCTTGTTTGCGCGTCTCTTTGGTATCATGTCTCTCTAAACGCTTGTTAAATTTTATTATTTACGTGTGATTGTGCGAACGAATTTAAGATAACAGCAGTGAAATATTTGTAAGTATATTATATCTGAATTTTTAAGTGGTCTATAATTATTTTACTTTATAAAAACGGTACGGCACGATTATCAAATAAATGCGTTCTTAATTTTATTTATTTACCTACTTAATGATCCTTAACACAATGTACACCAACAGTAGCACAAGATAAAAATCAGAATACACTACATAGTTAGAGTCATGCAAATTAAACTAAACTAGCGGGTAACGAAAGCAGATAAACATTGCATAAATAATTGAATTCTGGCAAAATGTGGTACAATAACCAATTATAATTAAATAGACAATAAATTAAATCACGTTAAATTATATTACGAAATACATTACATTAAGAATTTCATTTTTTTTTTTAAGTTAGTATGTACTTACGTACTTCATTAGGTATTTATTCATTGCTCACAACTCTTAAAGTATCGTCCTATTCCATAGTACCTTCATTGTTTCCTTTAGATAATTTATAACTACGTAGTAAAAACAGTTGTAAATTGTTTTTGTCTGATGTATTTTTCTTTACATAATTATTACTGGTTTGTAGAGTTCTATTATAGTAACAACACTGAAAGGTATTTAGTATTCGGTATGTATCGCGATCATCGGACAACATGTTTCAAATACGGGTATAATAAAAGTCACTGTAAGTCACCGTTGTTTCGTGAGGAGGTAATTGTGACACAATGTAGGTACAGTGAACCTGGCAAACCAGGACCATAATTCATTTCGGCGCCCTCCGAGCTCAGGTGGATGTCGCGGCGCCTAAAATATTGTTGTCACCTAAGTGATATTTCTTTTGCTGTAAAAATGTCCTCATCGCCTTTACAGCTCACACTTCAAGTTTTTGCCTTGTGATTTATGTCTAATTAGTGTGCAAAGATTTTTAGGATTTTTGAATTGGGCTAATGTTGAATATATACAAACATGTAGGCCTGCATGCTTTTGCTGCATACCCCAGGACGCGCAACTTTCACTCTACCTATTGGGTTAAGCGATTAAAACAAGCCTTTTGTATTTTTGAAGTGCAAAATTCATAAAATATACTCGATGTTAAAATAAACAATACCCCATATATCAGCTCGAGCTCCCACTAAATTGGAAGTCTACAATTAGTCGCCACTTACGACTGGCAGAGGATACTGTAGTCCCGAGCTATAGGGACACAAAGCAAGGTAGGTAGGTACAAACAACTCGTCCAGGATAACTTGAATTTTTCTGCAACTAAAGAAGCACATTGCCAAATAGTAAGTAATAATAAACGAAATGTAGAACGATATTCCAGACGTCAAATACTCGTAGCTCTGAAAGAGGGTCATTTTATAAGTAACAAAGTAGCGAAATGTACCTTTGTAAAAGTATAGATATAATATATTTTCCAACTCTTACAGAAAAATACAGAGTTTACATTTTGTTTTGGTTGTTTAAATAGAAAGAATACGTAATATGCCTATTTCCTATGAAAATTAGATAAAAACAGATATTCCTAAGAAAAAACACAGAACATCATAATTTTGAGTTTAGCCCAAGCAAGCATCTATTAAACTAATGTGTAGACGTTAAGTTAGACAGGTTTAGGTAATAAAAACGTTAAAACGTTTTTATGAGCTGACGTAGGTACAATTCAAAACACTTATTAACTTACATAGATTTAGGTACCATAACCAAAATAGATTTTAATATATAGTTATTATTTAAAAATACCTAAACTCAACTAAACTTTTTAACTAAACATTCCATTTTATAAGAAAAACTGTTTTTCAAAAGTTGTGTAACTGGTACCACTTTTCATAGGGATAATGGGTTAAGATTAATTGTGTTGTGAATAATGTGAACATTCCTATTATGAACATTAATCATCACAGCAACATACAGTATTAAATAATGTAATGTTTAGTAAAACAAACATGAGAATCTTTTTCATGTTAGTTTCACAAGACCTTTACTTTTACGTTTTACAAAAAAAAATAATGACATTCTATGATTACATTACTACATTTATGATTACATTAATATCACTATCAATAAAATCAATAAATATCACTATAACTAAATATCCATATTATTATAAACTAAGATCAGAAGATAATTGATTATAATCTTCCGTTTGAATTTCGAACACAAAAGTAGCTAAAATTTCTGATACAATGCAAACGGAAAGACATGACAAAGCCATAAAGGTTAATGAACTTGACAAAGGATGTTTTCCCACCTATTCCGGAGTGCACGTACAATATCGACCACGCAGCACTATGGAGCGAAACTTAACCCACTTCGCCCTGTAATTAGCAGCGCCGAGGATGGATGAAACGAACAGCCTTGCTAGAAAAATCTATTGTACTAACAAATAAGTATTTAAGTGTGTGAATTTTGCTCGAATTATTGAGGTCTCTAACGATATATTAATGTGAAAAGCAAAATAACTTTATATTTACATGATAGAAATTAATTATAAAAATTATACGAATATAATATAATAAACATGTTACACTTATACCCGCTATTATCTGCGAAAGAGTTTTGCGCCATGGGTGTCTTGAAGAAATTGCTTTTTAGCAATAAGACCATCTTTTGTATACTGTTTGTTATTGAATTCTTCTGTAATTCGATAAATTATATAGTACTTAACAATATAGTTTGATGATTTGGAACGAAATTATTTTTACTGTGTCTTTAAAGTACAAAATTAGTTAGTGAGTAGGTATACCCATATATTTAAACAGTTGAAAACTTGTTACTAAAACTAATGTTTTATTAGGAATATAGGAATAAAGTAGATACATGCACAAAGCGAACTACACATAACAACAGTGGGTATTAGATTTATATCATTATCACGAACAATAGTGACTGCGGAATACAGCAAAGGTAGGTCATATGTCATATATCATATTACGTAATTTGTGAATATAAGCTTCATGAGGCTCATTATTCAAAGAATTCTTTCAAATCCACAGTCCTTTGTTATCATACTCCGCGACTGAATAGAACTTCGAGTTAATTTTAGATCTGTATCTCTTCTTACTTATTCTCGATCAAAGATATACTTAGTACCTAACTTTTTCAGAACTATTTTCCGACTTTTAATAAAGCAAGATTCTGTAGACAGTTTGTATGAAAACATTATTTCTATTCTTTTCTTTAGAAAAATGTGTTTTCACGAATTGCTACTGAAAATTATTATGGTTTCAGAACTGCGCATATAAAAAACTATTATAATATAGATAGAGGTACATAATAACAGACATCATAATCAACCTATCACTGTGCCACTGTGGGGCATGGGTCTCCTTTCAAATATGAGAAGAGTTTTGGCCATAGTCCGCCACGGTGGTCAAATGCGAGTTGCTGGATTTCACATATTATCTTCTACCTGTCGATGCGGTGACCGCGACGCTAGTAAGCAGTTTAACCACTAGACTATCATTAATCAACAATAAAAATCACATGCTCATCATAATAATTACGTTTAGACACTTTTATTTCTACGTCTATTCAAACGTTTGAAATAATATTTGTAAAATAAAAATATGATACAAAGTAGGTATGTAAAGTAAGTACCTAGAGTTTAAATTCAAATAATGTTAATTAATAATAAGTACAAAGTTCATTGAAGATAAAATTACCGTTACAATAGAGCTATATTTCCAAATAATCAGCTTGTTTATCCATTAAAACGTGTATTTTAAGCACGTTCGGTTTTTGGAACATCGTTACATAAAACAACTGATTTTATAATGAGAACAACTATCAGCCACATGTACTTAGTACCTAGCTTCCAATATTGTTAATTTAGAAATCAGAATGTATTGTCTATCTATCTGTCGGTGTTAAGTTTAAAGACGATTTATCTCAATTTCAAAAGAGTCCCTAAAATCGCCGCTGTATTTTCCTAAAATTATACGATCACAAGCGTGGGTTATGAAAGCCGATCTAAAGCATCAAAGCATACCGTTACCGTTTACTGGCTTGGTCTCAAGTTGGGTATTCGTATAACACGAGAATTTAATCCGGAGCTGACAGCTTAAGTCTTCAGTTCAGCGTGTTTCGTTCTAATAAACGTGCTTATATGAAACTTTGTACTTAGATTCAGCAGCGTGAGAATGACGCCACCATGCGATAGCCTAGAACCGCCGCACGTCGTGGTGCTGGACGGTGGCTTTTCGACGCAGCTGTCCTGTCATGTTGGACATGTCATCGATGGTGACCCACTTTGGAGTGCACGCTTTTTACACACGCACCCTAATGAAGTAGTCAACACACATCTTGATTTTTTAAGAGGTAAGACAAGTTTGATATTAAATTGCCTGATGCGGCGAAGTCACTATACAAACATAAAAGCTACCTACTTTACAAACATTAAAACAGTCATTTGTTTTTTATTGTTATTTACTCAGTTTCAACAATAAAGAAATAATATTTCAGGGTGTTTCCAGTAAACAAGAATTTTCACGGACTCTGTACATTAAGTATTTCACGCCATTATAATCTTGTTGAATACATTATATTATTGTTAATATGAGGAGCACGATAAACGGATCAAGTTTTAATCTAGAACTGTCTCACAAATGAAATCTCTCGAGGTTGTGAGATCTACACGTTGATAAATAAAACAGTTTATTAAGCCACACTGAAAGGAAGAAGTAGAGCAGGCGTAAAAGCGTGGCGCGATGCAACTACTTGTGGCGTACTCGGCATTACACCTCGCACACTACTTATGCACGTAACGAAAGCCGCCCGTGCATGTCCTCTTTCCTTAGGGTATCTAATTGTGGCATAATAATATTACGTACCTATATTTTTAAATCGCGAAAATCGCACATTGCGTCGCTGGTAGTGTGAATCGCGGTTGGCATTCGAGTGGGTTACCGCTAGTGGAAAATTTCATGGCACCTTCCGAGCTGCGGAGGCCACGTTGAGCCGTACCCAGCAGTGGGCTATAAAAAGGATTGCAGGAACTTTCTAAATCAAACTTTCTCTTTATAGTAAGAAGTAAATGCCTTTTTCCTGTATCGAAGATAGGTACAGTATAAACGATTATCTTAGCTGATTTAGAGAAGAGACAATGTACCGCGGCCGCTGAATGATATGTACCTAGATGTAGATGAGTACATGGATGGTTTGACGAATTACACGTTAGGTCGCTTTTAGCTCGTCATTTCCTTGCATCTGACGGCGAGAGTGCGACCTCGTCTCGTGTCATCGTCCTCTGAAAGCGCTTTTCTTCGCCACAAAACGGACCGTTTCTTTTCATAAGAAAAAGCTGAAAAGTGTCTGCAAGCAAATAACTCCCTGGAGGCGAAAAGCCTACTGCCTTGCTTTGCCGCTTCCCATAGAAGGAATGATATGAATAAACATAAAAAATGGCTTCGAGCATTGTGGGAATATTATTATTTTGCCGACACATTTTAGTAGCACTAAAGTTGAAAAGTGGACCGCAACATCTCAAAACGACGATGAATAAGCTAATATTGCGTTAAGGCAAATTAATATACTAAACGATATTTAACGTCAAATTTACGCTGTAATAATTATGATTATCGCTTAGTAGGTTGCCAAGAAACGCAATTGTTTCCCTGTAGCCTAACTACCTCACATTTGCATAGTAAAGACCGGAGGCGCGAAAACCGAGTGGAACAACAGCGGAGCGCGAGCTGGATACATGACGCCGCTGTCATTAATCACCTTGTCTGTCTAATACGTTTCCATTCGTAGGCTGTGCGCCGTCTTCTATTTATTACATAATTAATTTCTTCGACCCAAACAAATATTCCTTTCGTCGAACGGGATCTTATTGAACTTCTCGGGTTCGTGTTGCATTACCAAGTTTTAATAACATTAATTGTTTACGTCTCTTAGCCGCACCCTGCTCGCTGTTAATAATAGTAACTGCGCGCAAGTTCAACAATATTTATGGAGTTAGTTTCCTAATATAAGCTTTGCGGAGTTAAATTATTGTGTATAGGAAACAGCGTAAACATTGTTTAAACAGTTTGGGATATTAATGTTGTGTTCATTTCTAATTGACTGATAAGTTTCGTTTTACTACGATATTAATTATTAGTAAGTAAATTAATTTTATGACGCAATATTTGCAGCTGGTGCCCATTTGATAATAACGAACACATACCAAGCGTCTGTAAAAGGGTTTGTGGAACATCTCGGAGTAACCGAGGAACAAGGCTACGAGCTCATCATGAATGCTGTTGACCTGGCCAAACGTGCGCGCACCATGTACCTGGAGGAATATCGAGACTACATTCAGGACGGTAAGAAATAAATTTACTGTAAACTGTTTGAGCGAAGGTAAAAAAAGAAATAAATTTGTTAAAAAATTGCTCGTTTAAAGGTACATAATAATATTATATTATAGAAATTATAGAACATTTTACTTTTCTGCTTTAATATAAATATTTGAATTTAATTTATCGCAGATCAAATACCGCTCGTGGTGGGATCCGTGGGACCTTATGGTGCTCACCTACACGACGGCTCCGAATATGACGGCAGTTATGCGGACACCACCTCTGTTCAGGTATAAAACAGATTGATAAAATAATTTTCTCTAAATTCCTCACTTCTCCCATTGGTAGGTATACATTTGCACACATAGTGCATTATAGTGCACAAACCTCTTAGAGCTCCTATACATAGATTACCTTTTTTTGTAATCGTGGCGAATCTTCAAAACATACTCACGACCTTGTGTGGTAAGCTCCAAAATTTGTATGTATTTATTTTTTAATAGGTTCTATGACAAAATACGAGTAGGTCTATTTAATTTCATTTTATTGGTTTTATAGTTCGCCAGTATGTAAATAAGAAAAAAGATATCTATACATTAAAGACGTGGAAAATTTAAAATTTTGGCCTGTGAACTGCCGCAATTTTGAAAATTATATTTGCAAAGGAATTGGGGTAATAAAAAATTGAGTTTGATAACACCTCAATTCAATTTAGGCAGTCGTCTATTTCTATTTGTAGGCAAACTGCCGGGTGATTTTAAGCGTTCGGTCGCTTGCTTGCTCTGATCGATTTTAAATTAAATTTTCACTCGACTAAAACCTTTAAATTTTGAATGAGAATTTTTATTGTTGTTCGTTATGTTGTTATATTTCCAAATAGGGTTCCACAAATGTTTGTCATAATAATATACGAACTCGTAGGTAAGAAGATACCTCTACAGATCTGAACCTTTATTGAATGCCAACATACTTTAATGGCTTTCATTATTGTAAGTAAAACTCTTCTCAACAAAAATATCTAAGTTTCATCTATAAATTAACTTTCCTAAGAGAATCTACCAATAAACTTATATTATATACCAGGATACTTATCCTAAAATAAATAAATAATTAAAGTTCATCATTCTGGGCTGTTATTTTTCTTTATTTAACTGGGCTTGCAATTTCGTGACCTTGCTTTCAGTTTCAGATAATCCTTTCTGCAAGCTGTTGACATTCATATTAAGATTTTCATGTTCACTTAATAATACTTACCTACTATGAAACATTGTTTTAGTTCAAATAGTTTTTTTTTAATTTGTGACCCTATACTATTTTGATTGTAAGTTGAAATAGTAGGTATCTGCCCGTTCTAAGGGTAGATTGAATGGCGTTAACGGGCGTTGAATAATTTGGAGGTATAAGAAATCCTTTGTAGGTTTCATTAGGTACTTAACGCACCGTAATAGATTACCACTATTACCACCTTAAGTTCATCCGTTGAACCATCAGTTGAGCTGTGGCACAAGTTGGGCATTTCCAGTGTGATCTGGATGCGGACTGGCTAGTGACGTTAAGATCGTTTAAGAATCTAATCCTGCAGTTACGTATTGTATTGTTGGTCAACATTTGCACATAACACACATATTCAAAATCCAAATTCTGAAGTCCTACTTATTTCTTACTCTTGAGTTTGAAATTTATTTCTTAAAATCATTTTTATTTAAGGATTTGTGTTTGTACAAGTACTTATTATTACTTGATTGCTTACCTACTCAACTTAGCTATTGTAGAGCAGATAAATGAAGATATAATTACCTAACATAAAACAGATAATATAACAGGAGTCTTAAATAATATTTATTTTGCGTATTGTGATGTATCTACTTTCCTACCTTCAACCATAAATCTTAGTACAATTTCTTTATGTATATAAATAGGTACCTACCTACTTTTTTTATAAAACGACATATTTTATTGTCTCAGTAATATAACATTATTTTTATCACAAAATTCCTAACTTATCACTGTCAGTGCTCTTTGTTGATGTTATGCCTATGTTTGCTTATAAATGAGCAGTTATTATTATGTGCCCATTTCAATAATTTATCGTATAGCGTGTTCCTAACAGTATGATAAAAGTGAATGTACCTACTTATTATGCTTTAAGAATTGGTATCTGTCAATTCAGATAAAAACACTTTTTAAATATGGAGTTACAAAGCTACGGAATGTTTTAAATGAGGCTGTCTCTATTGAATTCTAATAATCATAAGATTAATAAGTAAAAACAAATTGAATATTAATACGGAATCCTTAAAAGTACGTACTAAATCTAGTACCTAAAGGTTGAAAGCTCGCAGCTAAATCGTAAAGAGGGTCGTAAAGTTGCTGGCAAATTAAAATTTACATCGGCAATATGAAAACTCCCTTCACATTTCGCCTCTTTTTTCTGCTCCGACAATATTTGACTGGGGTGGACAAGTTAATTAATGAAACCTAGAACAAATGAATATCAGGAACAAACGAAAATACGTTTTATTCAAAATATGATGCCTGATGTAAATGAATTATGCTGATTCATATTTTTTTACTAATCGACCATTTAAATAGATGGAATTTAAGAATATTTAAAAGCCAACTGAGTGGCTTTTTTACTTTTATTTGAAAGTTTTTGGACTATGGTTATCTTGATCATTTTAAGTTCTAGATTTCCAAATCAAATCAAAACATATTTATTCATCACAAGGTATTTATATAGGTACACAGATGAACGTTAAATAACACCGTTCATCGGTTTTAAGCGACCTTTTGGCTAAGGTAGGCTGAGAGAAAAAAAGGCGGAAAAAAACTCTCAGCACTCTTATAAAATTAAGTGTAAGTATAACTAAATAATAAATTTTTAACTATGCATTAAAATCCCTTTGAAATATTTATAAACGGAATAATAATTCATAAAGGGAAAGGGTCACGTAATTAACAAAACTTGGCCTTATTTCGGTTCTGGGCAAATACCACCTTTATTACCACATTTGCCGTAATTCAAAAATGTTATGCCTAAGTAGGACTGAGAAGTAGGTATTAGTTAGTTAAATAAACAAGCCTTTGAGTCCAAGAGAGCCTTTGACTTTATTAAGATATTTTGTTAGTCTTAATCGTAATCGAAAGAACTTTGCAATATCGTCATTCAAAAAACAAACACATAGATACATATATAACAGAAATGTTAGTAATTACTACGAAGTCGACAAGAATGTTTACCTAGGATCAGTCCAAGTATCCAGAACATAATGGAATGGGATGGAAATGTGAATGGATAAGGCCGTCGATATCTACTCACTACCTATGTACGTATCTAAATAAATCATAAGTTATGAATAAGCTATTTATCACGATAAAAACTTCCGATATTTAATTATTTAATTGTACATCCATCTGCACCCACCATTAAAAATGTATTTCGATTCCTGAATATCACCAGACATGAAAAAATGCACTAATGAAAAATTTTACGATGCGCTCGCTATCTACCAGCTACAAAATTTGCAGACGGTGATAAAATATATTGGAAACATTTTCCAACGTGCCAAACTTATGTTTGCTGGTACGACTGTATCGGAGATTGAAATCGGGTTTGTTTTGTTATAGAATTTGTTATACATAGTTTTATTGAACGTTTTGCGTCATCGTTATGCAGTTGTCAGCTCGTACGGAGTTCACAAAAAACGCTTTTCCACTCACAAACGAAAACTCACATTGCGATAGTAAATTTACAGAGCTGCTAACCGAAACATTCGGCCTTGATTGGTATGTCCATTGCGATCGATATATCGATCGTACGCAGAAGCTCTATGCTACGTTTTACATGTAAAAGTAGACAACTAATATCTGTTTGTACATCGAATAACGAATTAAGGCCCTATCTGAGAACCTATACTACATAGATACCTAAGTAGTTACTTATTATGAGGTAGTTATCTCAGAGGGCTATTTTATAGCCTCATATAAAGTCTACCGCTATGATTGTTCATGGGTATTTCCTGTTTTGCACTGGGCCTGATTCACTGAGTAATCGGCAATTATTGTTTAGAGCTTTCATTATTTATATACCTAATTGTGTTCGACGCACTACAATGCCAGTTATGTGGTGAACACGTAAACCGCGTTGATACAGTAGAAAGGTAGTATGCAACACAACAGAAAAGATACTTGTGTTCAGTAGTGGTAGTTGTGTTTCTTGATGATCAAGGGTCTCGATCGATCGTATCTAATTGATTACTATAAAAAGGTCTTTATAGCCTAATGGCCGTAGTAAAACCCTTACATTATAAATATTATTTTCAGACTATGCGTGAGTGGCATCGGCCTAGGATACAAGCATTGATAGAAGCTGGTGTAGACCTTCTAGCGCTGGAAACGATTCCGTGCCAAGAGGAGGCTGAAATGCTTTGTGATCTAATACGAGAATATCCCCACATGAAAGCTTGGCTATCATTCAGTTGTAAGGTGAGAGAGAAAATTACGAAAGGGTTTCATATTAATAAATTGCTTCAACGTGTTTTCAGCTTTAAGCCGTATTTCACTTGACTAATTAATTACATAGACTTAATTCCAAAAGTCACCTTAAACTTCTCTGTAATTACTGAATATTTTATTTCGGACCTTTTGGAGTTTCTCGTGTAGAAAATTATTGGAATTTTAAGCGCAATTTTAACTGGTCCATGATAAAGTTTCTGATAGGTAGTTATCTGACTAATACATCTGTTAATTAGGTGGCGCTAATATATTTATTGTGGCAATTACACAAACACTCAGAAAAACAGGAACAGAAATTTAAATTCATTGTTTAACGGGCTCGCAGGGAATCGAATGATGCACCCTCCGAATGGCGGACTGCAATAGTATCCACACCATAATTATGTGTCGCCAAATGACAGATAAGTTTGTAGTAGACTATCAGGAACGGTAAAAGCCGAAAAGGTAGTACCTAAATCAATTAATGTTGTAATTTTTTTCCATCAGGACGACCAAAGCATTGCCCACGGAGAGAGCTTTCAAAAAGTGGCGAAAAAATGTTGGGAAGCGAATCCGGAACAACTAGTTGCGGTCGGCGCCAATTGCTGCGCTCCTTCTTACATATCGAATTTATTACAAGGCTTCAATGATGACCGACCTCATGATCCGATTCCACTCATAGTCTATCCAAATTCTGGCGAAAAATATAATCCTCAAATAGGGTATGTTTTACTAATTCTTTTAACAGAAAAAATTTACATAAAGCTTAAAGATTACTCGAATGTAGCAACGCTTTGTTGACTTAAGAAGGTGGACGGACGTAAATGTTTATCGACTTAAAAAGGTTGGAGTGGGGGAGGGGTGGAGGGGAATTGCTCTGATATTTCGCTATTTGAATATCCTGACCAACATGAGGACCTATTTAGATGTAGAAACCTAATAGTCGTTTCTTGGTAGCTTAACTAACATATGAATAAGAAGGTATTCTTATTGAAGCAAAATTTTTTCAGATGGATAGATAGAGATAAGTGCGAGGCAGTAGAAGTGTTCATTCAAGAATGGCTGGACCTGGGTGTGCGGTACGTGGGTGGTTGCTGCCGGACGTACGCCGCCGACGTGACGCGGATACGAAACCAAATCAACTGCTGGCGTGATCGCTGGCGATTCCATGCCAAGTACCAGGACTTGACCTCTGATTAGACGTCTACGAGAACATTTAGATTTTAATTTGATCTTTTATACTATCTTGGTTCATAGATAAGATGTAATTAGGCAAATTGTATCAGTAAGTAATTGATCTATTACCAATAAGACTGTTTGTAATCTAAGAAATAAGTATCTTAAAATCAATGCTCAATCAATGAAATTAATGCCAATTGTAACGTTATCTTAATAGCCGTGTTATGACGAATGTAATTTAGGTATTTAGGTAGGTTTGAGTTGTTGAAATAGGTAGATAGGTCTCTATTTAACTCTAAACTTTTTTACCTACTTTATAGTAGGTAAAAGCATCTATTTTATTAGGAAAAAAAACTATTGCTACTACTAGATAGGTACTTATGTACCTACAAAGAAACTTATCACTTTGTGCATTATGTAGGATCGATGGTGCAATGAACATTGAAAACTAGGTAATAAAAATTAATCAAAAATAATTGCAAATGTTGTGCACTGGAAAAAGTCAAAAATAAAAAAAATGTTAATATCATAAATGGTAAAGTACCTACCTACTATTTACCTACATAATATAGTAAGAATGAAATTAAATGTTTAGCCTAACCAAGATTAAATAGTGTTTTATTGAATCATATTAGATGATTGGACGCAATCCGCAAATTTCAATTCATCATAGTTTCATTTTCACAATTTGCTTGCTGGCAAAGCTCACTTATATTAGATAATAAGAGTTGAGCTCGCCCCAAACTCGGTTAAGGATTCTGGGTTCTGAATCTTTATAAAAATGTTAGTATCATTGCTTTTCTGTGAAAAGAAAAGTATGATCCGTAGGTACCTACGTATGAAAGAAACTGAACGGACGTCGATGGAAGCGAAACAGGAATAAAAGCGCAGAAAAAGGCGGAAGAGTAGACGACGGTTGACATTCGGAAGTAGTTTCTGTTTCTCGTTATTCCTTCGGAGGACAGCAACGTTCATAAAAGAAAGTGTATTTTTTACATACCTACCTATGCTACAAATCTAAATAAGTTACTTTGAAAGCCTACAATAAACTAAAAATTTGTCTTCCTTTAAAGGGAACTTTTAATAACGTCCATTTTCTCGGAAGCAATAGTTGGTCCCAAACATTTCCTTAGAAGCTACTTAAGTGTAGATAGATACCTTTGTATACATCTATAAATATAAAATACTTTGTCCTAAATGGTTGACTGACGGAGTAACGTATCAACGCACAGCTTCAAACGCTGATCGTAGAGACCTGAAACTTGGAGGGTGCGTTGTGACTTAGGTATCCGATAAGAAAGGATTTTACGAAATTCTACTAGTGACAAGCGGGGGCAAAATTTATATGGGACGTGATTCCTTGGTCCAATCTAATATATTTTTATTTATACGGCCAGAGTCTAAATTTCAGTCGGATGAAGTCGTGGATAAGAGAGTACCTATTGCATATTATATAATGCTTTTATAGTCCGATTTAAATTATTTTAAAGAGCCATAAATGTTCTTTATACGAAATGAGCCGATGGTAATTGAAACACGCCAGAATTTCCAGTCCAAAGATGGAAAAATAATGAATTTCGATTTAATTACGTTAATTAACCGTGAAAGCAAAATACAATTTAAATTTTACCTACTTGAAAATGATCTGTGCATGTCAAAATCAAAATGATTTTATTTTTAACTCACTTCAAAAAATTATTAAACCACTGAATTTATAGGACATTATTGATGTAAGCGGATTTTTTTTAAATGGCTTACCTTACACCAAACGTCCACCCTTCTCTTCAATTAGCTACCTACCTAACCTGTTATTTGTCAAGTAACTTCCTATTTAGGTAGGTACATCATCTACAACGCGTCCTCTGATATTATTAATCTATTTATTATAATTATCTCGTGTAAACTCGTAGGTATTGTGCATTAATGTTAATTATCGTGAAATGTACTTTGATTAGTTAATGTACTACAATTTGTGTTAAGGTGGGTTTGGGATGGCCAATTTAAACAAATAACTTTCAAAATATTTATTTGATATCATAGGTTAGCCTTTACATTTTTCCGCTCTAATACAAAAAAAGTATCTGTCAACACATATTCGCCTCGTCGCGATCTCTCCTGTTCTTTATTTAAACGTTACTACGTGGGCAGTATAAATATGCTGCCAGTATTATTTGTCACCATTAAATAATTAATACAATATTTATTAATTAATTCACAAATTA
>DWQK01000293.1:0-22798 GCA_018231225.1 Noctuana stator
ACAGGTCTCATAATAATTCGTTGACAGTAATTGGATTCCGAGCTTTTTCAATTCTAGATGCTTAAGGCACTCTACTAAAAGTATTTGATGACTATTTAATTCCAATGACATACTTGCATCTAAAGAACAGTCCATTAATCTATTGTTTTCAATTAATCAAAGATGTCCTTCAATTCATTCCATTTAGCAAAAATAAATACCGAGCTAAGCTTGGTCATCAACGTAATTATTATAAAATTGCATAGGTAATTACAAAACCTTTGATTCCACAACAGCCATGGCCAGTTGGTCCGATTGACCCGCGATGAACCCAAGCGCCATACAAGCTGGCACGCGCGTTCCGCTCGCGCTCTCAGCTAGTAGTTCCACGAGAGGGCCACATCCTCCAGTATTCACTACTAATTGTGCTAACTGTAACCATATTATATAATACACATCATTAATCTGTTTAAAATACATCAAACAGATTAATGATTTTGATTTATGGTTTTGAAAAAAAATTATTTATCTTTTTATAATAACACTCCTCTTTTTCGCTGAATAAAGTAACACGCACTACTTATAAGTAGATTCGTTATCCACTAGCAATAGGGTAAGTACCTACTGATGCTGATTCTATAGGGCATATTGGTGTGCGCATACTTGAAATTAAATTCGAATCTTGACGTCTCTATATTTGTTGGAAATTCGAATGAAACTTTCTACAAAATAAGCAGGTAAAATTATTGAAATTAATTTTACATGAAACAGACCCTCAAAGTAAGTAATAAGGTAGGAACTAACGTCTACGGAATGTTTGACAATATCGCGCATTAGACAGGCAGCAGCGCGGCGGACGGGCGCGGCGTCGTGGCCCGCGTGCAGCAGCGCGGGCGGCAGCGCGCCGCCAGCCACCGCTGCCTCCGCCAGCTCGGCGCGGGCGCTTGCCACTGCTCCCAGGGCGCATAACGTGCTGCGCTGGAAAATACAACCAGTCACATCCATGCCCACTTCCCTTTCCAATCGTCAAATGTGTGGCTGATAACATTCAGGCACAGATCCAGGTGGGGGCCAGAAGCGCCTAGGCGACGGGTTATTATTTACCTATCACTACATGGTATAAAACAGTCGCTTTTTCTGTCCCTATGTATGCTTATATCTTTAAAACTACGCAACTGATTTTGACGTGGTTTTTTTTAATAGAGTGATTGAAGAGGAAGGTTTATATTATGTATAAACGTTCACAGTTTTTCTGTAGTGTATTTATTTAGTATCTGCATTGCACCCGTGCGAAGCCGGGGCGGGTTGCTAGTATCTTATAATGTAACCGATATGTCAATTACGTCTCAGGTCATTGCGGCCCATGAAATAGGTACACAACCAATCAAATTGGGCCCAAGCGCCCAAACCTATGCCACTTCTCTATAAAAAATAATATAACGCTTCAAATTTCGAAGTTCACATTCAGGTATTCTTTAGTGGTTCAGGTACACTTTTAGACGAGTTCAATATTTCATTACCTAGGTAGTTACTAGTAGGTAAGTGGAACATATTAGTTTAAATAATTTACTTTCAATTTAGGGTCTTGATTTTCTAAGCCCCGAACTAAGTGGCAAATTGCTCCAGCGTCGACCACCGCCTCGGGCTTGTGTTGAGCCAAGTCAACGAGAGCACCAGCAGCAATCTGTAAATCAATATAATTTAATCAAATAAAAAACTGTAGTCGATTGAGCTGGCCATTAACCCGAGATAAAGATTTACCTTCTTTTTATACCAATAACTACGACCTCATTATTCACACTTCTCTGAGAGAGAGCCTTTGAGAAAGATTCCTTTTTTTAGATAACGTGCCTATGTGTCTACCACTTTTTGGTACCCCTATAGGAAACTAGTATTCCATTCTAACTACATAATATAATGGACCTAAGTCCATACATACCTACCTATAAATGTATAGGTATTTATGTTCAGTAATTGCGGCAGAATAGAAAATTATTTTTCAAATATCTCATACAAGTAGTAGATATTCTACGCAGTAGAGACCTACATAATACGCCAATTATGACATACCAATACCTCGTATCGTAATTACTGATGGTAATTTCATTGTTACAATGATAACTCCATTATATTACGATAATAATACCTACTTAAATGTATAAGGATGTAAGTGATGTACCTGTTTCAGGCTCATCTCAGGTTCCTGAAAAGCCAAAACCAATAAAGGCAGTGTTCCAGCGTCTACCACAAGGCCAGCTAAGTGCTCACTATGCTTCCCCATGTAGCCTAAAGCCCAAGCCGCATTTTCTTTTACCTGTCAAAGTTATAGAAAGGTAAGTAGGTAACTATTTACTATTGTACCTTAGAAACTATTTCACTAATTGAAATTAATCTGTGATAGGCGTTGTGGTGTGTATTAATCGGTGATAGGTTTTATTCTCGATTAACTCTTTGTTGTCGGTATACACTTATGTAAAAAGTGACAATATAAGTAGGTGTAAAGAATACAGATACATGGTACTTAGGTAGGTAGATGGTACTTATTATAAATTTGATCTTACTTGAGTATCGAAATCTTCAAGACATGTTACAATGTGCTCTAATGCTCCAAGACGAATAATTGCTGAAGCCAATTCTTCATTGTGCCTGTAGAAAATAGTAGGCAAAATATCGGACGTAAAAAAATGTGTTCATTATTAAAATTTTTAATTCATTAAAGGAAAACATGGAACCTAAGTAGGTAGGTAATTAGATTTATCTCGAAAATGGTAGAATGCCTTCAACCCTTTTTCCAATATCTCTATGTATTTCTACCATTCAAGGCGTTCAAGCCAGAAACCTTGCAGAAATAATCATGTCGTTATAGTAATCTCAAGGAAACATGTAGTTATGTTTATTTACTATTATTATTATACTACTTACTTGGCAACAGTTCTTATTAGATACAATGCCGATCGTTTGTAGTAGACCTGACAATAAAAATTTATTTAAGTTAGGAATTGCGTTATAAACTCAAAAAAATAATCACAATAGAAACCTACCTACTTGGCTTAATTAAGCACTATGCTATCTACATTCAATTAAAAATTGGTTTGGCACATTGATAGCTTGATGACAAATAGGTATTAATTTATAGAGAATGAGAGAGGTACCTATTTCATTTATAGTTGAATAGAGTAGGCTGTAAAGGTACCTAATACTTGATACTTCTCCAAATTATTAGCAAAAATCAAGGCCAAGACTGTGCATAATAGAGCCCTAAACAAAACGTACCTAAGTTTACAATGGTCTAAAATATTAAATAACTGCGATAATCTATTAGGTATAGATTTGTATAGGTGTAACTCTAAAAGTTTAAATAAATCAAATATAAAGTAAATTGCCTACATACCTATTTACTTATTACTTGCTACGAGCTATTTGCTACCTATTATTTATTCAAGTAGAGGAATGAAACAAAAAAATATTAGAAATCAGCTAAGATCCCCACAAGAAGGGAGCCACGATGACAGTTATGTGAATAAAGTAATAAACCTTACGTTATACTTATTCAGGTTATCCAGAATAATGGTGACCATGCCTCCACTCAGGATTTGTTTAGCGATAGCCTCGTCGTGCTCAGCCAGCCTTGCAGCTGCTACTACCGCACACTGGCGGACGGTGCTACAAGAATCTGAGAGGAGCGGCCGTAGCAATTCTACAATGAATCATATTTTAGGTATTTATGTTATGGTGCAGAATAAAGGTAGCCTAGTGGTTCCATTACAACCTGCAGTTGCTCCGGTGGCTTAGGTTTTAATCCATCTCCTCCCCGAATTGTTTAGTACCTAGATATTATGTATATTGATTGCTCTTCGGTGAAGGTAATCGTCGTAGTTTTCCATAAAGGTCCCTAAAAGACCAGTGAAGTCCAGCTACCCGCACTTAGGTAGCTTGGTGTATTATTGACCCTTTTCATATCTAAGGATGACAATGAATGTTGTGGTAATTTTCAAAATTATTCTCACCCAGAACACCAGCGCTTTCCAGGCATTTGACATTGACAGCCCTCGTTGCTAACTCAGCCATAGTCTGCACGAAGGCCAGCCGCGCTTTTTGGTATGTTTCAAATACTGTAGGTACATGTAAAAGTCAAGCATGATGTATAGGTAATTCAGTTTAACTTTCTCTAACAAATTCATTAGCAATATGGGTTGGTAATACTATACCCGGATTATGGAAATGGACTCTTATGGAATGTGCTCTTATGTAGGTGCAAATATTATTTACACTCAAAACTCAAAATACGAAAACAAGGTGCGTATAATAAAAAATACGGTACATATTATACAAAACTTAATAGGTAAATTCAAGTTTACCTAGCTGAATATTACGTGGGCTACTCATAGAATGACTCATATTAGCTACAAGAAATAATTTCTTAACACAAAATATATGTATGTACAGTTTCACTTCTTAAATATTTATGTAAGCGTTTAGAAATATCAAAATGTCATTCGGCATAAATTGACATTACTTTAATGACCAATATTATTTTAGCCAGAAAATAGGTAGGTGGGTATGTAGGATGTATGTAGAATCTAGATAGTACCTACCCTAGGCTTTTTCATAGATTTTGTATAAACTCTTTGTTTACATAACTTTATAAGAATTTCATATTTTACATATTTTAAATTTTTAATGTAGCTTTTGCGTTAACTGAAAGATAGGTAATAATAATTAGGTAGTTACTTAATATTCATAAATAGGTAATACCTATGATGTCCCTACCCATTCAAACATAGGTGCCTATCTATTGTAAAAATCAAGATTAGGTAGGCATTATGAAAGTTTTCACTCTAATATTGACTTGCCAAAAGGATCAATGCACGACTTTGAAACACGGGTGCCAGGACCATCCCGGACGTGCGCCAGCGCAGCGCAGTCTGTGTGTGCACTACCGTGAAGGCCATGCCACGATCGACGTCACGTATTTTTCAACCATACGCAGCTTACGTGCACGTCGCGGCCGCACACATACAAACCACATTGCCAGTTGCCTGCCTACCTGGCAGAGTTCACTCACATGAATAGACACAACCTGTCGCGGCCGCTACTGCGATACCGGCTGCGTGGTGGTTCTCTATAGAGTTGTAATTTTATTGTTATCTCGGTTCAATTGTTATAAAGAATTTAACAAAATATGATATCAGCCAATCACCAGTGACATTATAGTGAACGCAGTGTCGGTTCTGACGAAAAAAATATGCCGTACATCATGATCATGGGCAGCCTTAGCGCTGCGCACCTCTCTAAGGATGATGGTGCGACTGTATATGGACTGAAAAGTGAAGAAAGAGCTGCTTTAGTGCGAGTGAGTTAATATCCATTACTTATTTCGTACCTAGAGATAGAGATGTTCAATACTATGCAACAAAACTATTATTGTCGCCTAGGTACCTACTTAAGTTTTAAAAATCTGGCTTACTTTGGCTCACTTACATAGAAAAAACCTTAGGAGTAATAATCACACAATTCACCTACATTGTGTGATTATTACTACCTAATGATAAACGACTGCCTATTCTTCGGATCTCCTATATCTTGTAATAAGATCTCTTTGATATAATGTAATCCACCACGCTAGCCAAGTGAGAACCGTTGCAATACGTTGTACTTAATAGCTATCTACAGTAAAATACCTACCTACATCTGTAACAGATCTGTAAAAGATAATCTCTTCTCTTTCTGTTCCTTAAAATAAGTAAAAAGTATAAAATCTGCAAATAATTAAATAAGTATCTAAACCAATCGACAAGCAATAAAATAACCCTCATATCTTTCAGGAGCTCAATTCATCATTCGGTATGGCTATAGCGAATTCATCAGATCAAGAGAGAACAGTTCGCGTGACTCAGAAAGGTTTAACGCTAGTGGTAGTGAACAGAGTTCACGGGTTGTTCGGCTACGACGTTGTGTCCCACGCGATGGCGATGACCAACGCCAACCGCGAGCTGGTGTCCTTTACTATGTACAAGAAGACCAGCACCAACTCGCACAGCCACGGACACAGCCACGCCGGCTCGCACAAAAGCCACTCGCACGGCGGCGTCGTCACACTTTGATAAATCGCTGAGAGAAGAGATGTGACGTAGTGATTTATTTTGCAAGACGAACTGTAAAAAATATTAACATTAATGGCATATACAAAATATCACAGTATAATTTTAGACACGCTAACAGCCAACTTCAAGAAGAGAAGCTTCAATAGTTTTAATGCCCCCATTTGTCTTATCTTTATCTTATACCAGAGGCGGCTTGTGCCTTAGAGGTACTCATAAAAATTTGTCGTGGGGTTTTTTACATGTCTACGGTGAAGCCCAATTTATTTTTAAATCACCATAAATTTTTCACAAAAGTAACGAAAACTTTTGAATTGAACACCTGCAGATCAACTGTAAACAATTAGTTATTCTTTCCTAAAACATATTCTGAATATAAGTAGTCTAACTCCGTCTAATCAAAAAATTAACATTATAGGTAATACCTAAATACACGTAGCTACAATAGGCTGTAACCAGATACAGAGATAGTAGGTATGTCATAGTAGGTGTTATAATGTAATTGTTTATTAACACTTAATGTAGGTATACCTATCAAATGAATCGTCCTTATATTAGAGGCACCTTCGAGCATAATGAATGATCAGTGACACTATGTGCCACCTCAAGAACATAGATGTTAAACATTAGATACTAAACATACCTACCTACTTAATATAAATACAAGAAACAGTATTCATTGTTTGTTTCCTTTAAAGAATACAAAAAAAAAATTGCTTTGTGATTATTTATAAGTTGCAACTATTTTTAAACAGGGTTACGAAATAAATTATTGTATTCTATATTTATTAGTATTTATTCTCATATAAAAGTGCATAACTAAATAATACAAATAAACAATCAGTCTTACTATTTATATATTCGTAGGAAGTGAGACACACTTTTGTTACAAATTCTTACTTTATCTGAAGTAGGACTAGAAATTGTGACATGTAGGTACATATGTACGTACGTTTGTAGGTACAAATCCAAGTTATTGGATCTGAAATTGTTTCTCAATTACCATAACCATTCCTATGGGAATGAGTTTCAATTTGTCTAAAAAATAAATAAAATAAACAATTCTTTTCTTAATATATCTACATGACATGTATGTTCCAATAAAAAACTTAATAGAAAATAGTACAAAAACGTAGAATTTAAAGAAAATATACAAACCTAACGTTTATTAAATAAAAATAACGTATAAATATTTTGACGTTCATGTATTCTGATTCATACTCTTGATTTCTAGTCTTTCTTCAGGTCTGGTCAATATTTTGTTTTCCTCTAATTAACGATTCGAATATTTAGTTCGTGGGCGGCGCTTACGGTCAAAACAGGCTACGTTTTGTATAATGAAAAAATATTAAAGGATTTTAATATTTTCTTCTCTTTCTTTCCTCTATGGTTTTACCAATAATAAACAATGAAATTATAAATTAGTTTTTTGCCTCTCGCCAGCTAATTTTTTTAGTGCAGCGGCGTACTGCCTCTGCACCTCCAGAAGTCGAGAGTACTCCGCGTGCAAGGCGGCTTTTTGCTCCTTCTCCTGTTTGAACTTTTGCTCGACTTTCTTTACAGTCTGGTTCACCCAATCCACTATTGACTCAAATTGGTTCATAAACTCTTCCCTTTTTCTTGCTGAAGACATAACCCTGAAAGGAAGAATACCAAAATATTTACAAGTTTATTTTCTGAAAAATATGTATATATATATAAAATTCAAAATTAAAATAATTTTTACTATTTTAATTTAATTCTGAAATTTGTTAATTTTATATATATTATAATTGTTGGGATAAAGAAAACACTAATAAATAACTTATCAAAAATAGATGTTTCAAAGTCTTATTTACTCACTCCTCATAGTTATCCAGGATCGAATTCAGTAAGCTCAATTCCTTTGATGTGTAAAGTTTAACTTCATAGAGTGTGTTATAAAATATGTAATATTGTTTGGTCTCTTTATGTTTCGATGCAACTATAAGAGAAAAAGAAATGTTATAGGAAACTTATGAGACGGCAATAAATAATGAAAAGATTAAATAAATATAAATTAGACTTTACCTTGATTATAAAGCTCGACAAATCGTTTTTCATACTGAAGTAGTTCTGCAGTGCCTGGTACTTCATCAATAGCTATTGAGTACCTCAGTATCTGACGATTTAAATGGCCCAATTCTAATTTAACACCACTTAGGTAGTTCTTCATCTTGGCTTCTCGATCTTGGAACTCCTTCAATTCTGCTGGAGTTAGTGGTTGTTCTTCAATCTCTACATCACACTCTTTTGCTTCTCTGTAACATTTTTAAATTGAATTGATAAACAACTAATTGTACTATTTTTAAACTGATAACTAAAAAACTTAAATGACCACAAATACAGGCACAAAACAAAAGATAGACTTTTTAAAATAGCCATCTGTTTGAGACAACCTTTATAACAGAGAGTAGATAATATTATAGTTTTTATATACATTTTTGCAGTATTACATAATGTAGTTAATCTATCTTTACTTACTTCAGCTCTTCTAGTAGTTTCTTGTGTTGTATTTCTCTATGTTGAATAATTTTTAATAGTTCATTTCTTTCCTGCACTAGGTCTTTGAGTAATTTGTAGAAATCTTTAACATTCTTATCACTGCAAAAAAATAAAACATTTTCATTTCATATTGTTGTTAACTTGAGTAACATAAAAAAAAAAATTATAACTATTATTTACCTATAATCGTCAGACTTCATTAGTTTTATAGTCATTTTTTCTAGCTTTCCAATAATGTTATTATACAGGTTTTTAGCATTTTCCATCCTGGTTTCATGTTCAGATCTAACATGATCAATTTCTCCCTCAATTATATCAATTTTTTTCGTCAATCGATCAATATCTTCAGAATACTTTAGCTTCTCACTCTCTTCAAGCTCTTTTGGCACATCTCCAGTAATTTCTGAATGTAACACAGCATAATGTAATTTCATATCTGAACTTTTTTCATCCCCTTCCTTCTGCGTTTCAAACCTGGCAGTCTATTTCAAATACAATAACTAAGATTATTAAATGAGGAGACAAATATGGTTCTCAATAGTGTGCCATGAATTTAATTGATGTAATTTAGTTTAAACAATGTGTTGCAGACGGGACTCCATGATAAAATGATTAGATTTTTAGTACTGAACAGCACAAGTGCATTGGGCAAAAAAGTGGAGGTACCAAAAAAACAAATTTAAATCAAATGACATTTAAATGTTTTAATGGACAACATTTTTTTATTATATACTTTTTATAAGTAGAAAATGAGCCTAATGTTCAGTGGTCACTGCACCAATAAGAGAGAAGTGCCACTTGAAGCTGTCTTTTCCATTAATGAGGACTAAAATTGTTAATTTTACAAGCATAATTTAGTAACTATAAAATATAAATTGCATGTTTCATAAAAGGTACTGAAATATAAATTTACTTACTTCAATGGTAATATCGGTTGGATCTGCTAGAGCCTTTTCATAGTCATACTGAAAATAATTTGAATTCATTAAAAAATATCTTAATATTTCTTAGTAGCAAGAATATATACCTACATACATATTAACTTTTAATACAATATTACTACAAATATTTTGCATTGCATCAAATAAAATAAATCTACACATTCCCAAATGAAACACAAGAACTTTTGGGGCAAGGGCAAGGAGACAAGGAGGTGCCAGTTCTACTGCATAAGCTATCTAAAATGAAAGTAACTTACTAAGAAGTCCAGTTCTTCATCTTTCTTGGATTCATCTGGGTTATTAGAAATGTGCATTAACATCCTCTGATCATATTCTGAAAGCACAGCATTGACTTGTTCCAGCTCATGTGCTGGTAGACCACCCTTTCTCTTTCGCACTCTACATGGCTTATACAGATTCTGTAAAGAATAATGAAAATGTACCAGTATACAAAATTATAGTAGATACAATTAATATTAGTAGTGAGTTATAAGGGCAGCAGTAAACCTCTCGAGTTTTCAACACAATTCTACTACCACAAATACAATGTAAAGTGAATGTGATAAGCTTGAAATGTAATTGTAGGAACCTACCTGAACAATACATAGGTTTTTGAGTAATTGTTCCCTTTGCAGAAAATATACCCGATCAGACTCAAATATGTGATCTTTTTCATACTGCATGACTGCAAACTTACGCAATTCATCCTCTTTAGCTTCTCTAAACTCACTTGAATATTTGATCAACCACTGCACAAGGGGATAAATATTAATGAAGTCTAGGCCTTGGATTTGATGAGGTTCTACAGTGTAAGGGCATTTCATAGTTGGCAGGATTTTAACTATTTTTTCTGTTAATGATCTGAAATGGTTAAGGATTACTTTAATGTTGACAGTGAAAGAACTTTGCATAATAAATAATATTAGAATTTACATTAAAGTAACAAACATTTTCTTTCCTATGGTTAGATTTTCTTCAAACAGAAGACTAACATCCACATCAATATCACACAATTCAATGCACCACGTGAGACCGCCCACAATTTTATCGAACGCCGACAGCCCCTGCAATTGAGCTCTATAGTAACCGGCACCCACCAGGGCATCAGATATTTCGTGCCATTTTACTAATTGCTCTGCATCTTCACGAACTTCTACCTATAAATACAAAAACATTATTTACTCTAATTAAACTTTAAAAAGAACAAATTAATCACAATTTGTAAATCTTACTTCTTTCCCTTCATGGTCAACTCCACTGTAAATATTCATCAATGGTTTACTTCTAGTAAATATATTTTTGTGTTTTCCAGCCATTATAACAAAATTAAATATTCTTTATCGTAAGTTTCTAAAGGCTGTTGAAATTCATCAGCATGAATTTGTTGTATGAATTTAATACATAAAACATAAAAGAAGTAACTAAACCACCATAACAAAAAGCATGAATTTGTACGAAGGAAAAGTGAAGTGAAAAGTGAATACTTAATTTACATTAGAAAAGATTAAAGAATTGAATACATGTCATATGTAGTGATTAACAAATTCATTTGACAATTCATTTGACGGTTGACGGCTATTTGATTTAAGTTTTGACAACTTTGACATTATAGAATCAAATTTAGGTAGGTACAGTACAAAATGTACAAATAAGTCATTCCCAATAATTCCCATCCCATATCGTTCTAACTTAATCCTAATAGTGCCAATGGTATCCTAGATACTACATAATAGTTTAATAGACATTTTATATAGGTATCTGATAATCTTAGAGCATATTTGACTTAACATTTTAACTTTATTTTACTTTTTAGCATGTTTAATTAAACTTATTTTATATAATTTAATAGATTTTATTTATATAAAGTCTGTACATAAAAAAAAAACTGTCTAGAAGGGTTAAGGCAGTCGTCAATCAAAGCTGTCGCGTGATGCCCTTGAAAAGAAAAAAAAAGCAAAGCTGACAAGTCAAGTATTTTATGTAGTCTGTGAGTCAAGTTAAGACTGTGAACTGTCAATGTCATATTTCCGAATCCTATCCTAAATTCCTAATATTATATTATTCGAAATATATTGCGAATTGCGAAGTAATGCGAATGGGAGATTTTGTATTTTGGTTGATATTATTGTAGAGTAAATACTTAATATTTAAATTTCCTAGCGCGTCGGCGACAATAACTTTTAATTATTGACAAAAATAACACATTGTTTCTGTGTCGGTACAGTTTTAACAGTTAGTTATCAGTCTTGGTTATAAGTGAGGACAAATTTTGTCAATTAAAAATTATTCAAAATGAGCAATCTTCAGAAGATTTTTTACTGTAAGTACAATCTTAATCTTACGTATGACATTGATACCATAAGCTACTTTACAAAAACCTACTTAAGTGTTTCAAAGTTCCGAACAGAAATTTCTATCTCGAAAACTGTGAGCCTTACAAATTCACAATGAAGTAGTTCTAATGAAATGTAAGGAACGTAAAGTAGTACTGATATTTATTTATCCGTACAGTTACTGTAGAAGTATTAACTGATAAAGTTAGTTGTTAGAACTGTATAAGCACAAATACAATGTAGGTAATTAATTTCAGAGTACGTTGAAGTAATAACTCTTTGTTACATTAATCATGGATCCAAATGTTAATGTTGTGGATTTAATTTCTTCATTATTGGATTCTGGAAAATATAAGGAAGCTGTCAGTGTGCCCAATGATGAAAAATATTCAAAAACATTCAAAGACAATTGCTGGGACCTTGTATCTGTTATCATATCCAAGATACAAGAGAATACGATTATCATAAAGCCATCATTGCAAGGGGCATGTGAAGAATTACTGTCAACAATTGTACAGAAAACAGTGCCTGAAGAAGCCCTTTTAGAATTTATTGAACAAATTGAGCTAGCAAAAAATGATGCTCAATTTAGTATAATTTTATCTCCTTTACAAGAACTTTTAATAAAGCTAACTTTAAAGCGTGGCAGATCACTAGAGTGGTGCTTAAATTCCATCAGTACCTATATTGAATCTATACCAACTCCAGAACACCAATTGGAGGGCAAAGAACGTTTATTATTAGATAGTGATACAAATTTCAGACGGATTACAAGAGTTTATTCTTTGCTGCCTCCATTCTATAATCCTTTTATAAAAGAGTTATCCGTGGAAGGTGCAAATATTAGAACTAAAGAAATAATATCTGCATTTCTCATAAGTTTATTTGGAAAACCTTTAATTTACATTGATTTAGACCCGGAAAGTAATTCAAACAGTGAAGCAAGGCAATGTGTTAGCCAGATGATACTAGATATATGTGTTCTTGTTAAAAACATCTATAAGTTTTTGCCATATGTCAACCTATGCTACAGGGTAAAAAAACAATCAAAACCCATTCCCACTGATGGTGAAGAAGAAATATCACCTTATGAACACAAGGAAAAAATCAATATGACAACACTTTCAGGATTATTTTATGTTACTCATTCTGGACATTTTCAAGTTCCAGACACAGCAATTCCTTGTGTCTATTCCTCTGAATACGTAGTTAACAATCTTTTGTTGTGTGTTGTTCATTTATTAGACTTTACTGAGTATGGTCCTCTATGTAAAGCAATGGCTTTATGTAAAGAATTACTCAAACTTATTTCTGATAAAAGCTCATCAACTTTACTTTCAACACAAATTCATTATGATTTGTGTAAGAGCTTAGTAAACATTGCTATTTATTCCAATTATGAGTTAATACGTAAAGCAGCAGTTAATCTGATTAATACCCATATAAAAAAATTTGAACATAGGGGTAGATATATGCTTATTATGTACATACTACATAACGCAAATCACTCTGGAATGATTGGTTATGCTATTACTTTATACAAAAACTCTATAAATGAAGCATTCAATGAAGATAAGATACCGGAATGTTTTACAGGTGCCCAATTTAAAACTATGTTAAGTAAGATTTGCCACTTACCACATGGTGCAGAATCAGATCTAGTTGAACTAGCAGACCAGATAATTACATCACTTAATTTCTTGAGATACTTAATATTAAGAGATACGCAGAATGTAACTGGAATACAAGAATGTTTGAAAAATATTGAAACTGAATATTTAGACAAACTAAGGATTGGGTTGAACATGTCAAAAGCTCACTATGAAGTGAAATTAAAGGATATTGAAGAATCAAAAGCCTTGCCTGAGGAGGATATTAATGTCAGCATAAATATTGGAGGAAATGTCCTGGATAAAATACCATCGAAAAATAAAAAAGAAATCATTCACTCTGCTCTTAATGCTTTTCATTTGATGGACGGCTTAGTGGCACGTTTATATGAGTGCATTAAATTGAGCAAAATTAATACAGCTAATATGGTTGTCTAATACTTAATCATCAATGAAAAATAACTTTCTACATATTGTATTTATTAAATTTCCTTATTTAAACCATAATGTACATAGTTAAGTAATGTTTGTAAGTCAAAGTACTATTTTGTTAACAGCGTTAAGGGTTGGACGTAGATTTGTTAAGCCACTTGCAATAGTGCCAATAAGTAATGCTCAAAAAAGATTTAACTGCCAACGCATTGATCAAAACATACAAAACAAGGAAATGCCTATGCAAGTGGTTGCAACAGAACATGAAGAGCATCAGTATGAAGAAGATGTTAAAAGTCGGATTCTGATGAAAGCTTTAGAGTTTGTACCAAAATCTGGTTGGTCAGTTGAATCATTAAGTCAAGGAGCTGAAGCCGCTGGGTATCCCGGCATTACACATGGCTTATTCCCTAATGGTGGAGGAGACCTCGTACATTATTTTAATGTTAAGTGTAATGAACAGCTTGTTGAACAAATGAAAGCAGTAAGTGGTGCTGTATTATAAAACTTATTTGAATTTATTTACCTAATTGAAAGCATTCTCATGATTGCTTTTCTTTTTGCAGTGGCCAAAGCATGATACAAAAGAACCTAAAATCCCAGCACAGCAAATTGAAAATGCCATCATGACAAGATTGCTGATGATAGAGCCCTTTAAGTAAGTTTAAGTTTTCCTGTGTCTAAATTAAATTTTGTGGCTTATCTAAGGAATTTAACCTAAACTTTTTATAAAATAATATAGGTGAAGGTCAAGGCAAAAAGGTGGCAAGGAACATAACAATTTAATGCAAGAAATAGAAAGCTATAAGATTTTAAATACGCTAGTAGTGTTTTTATGTTACCATGAACATGAGGAATAGTTATTTATAAAATTTACTTTTTTTTGTGACAGCTTTTTTTCATATTTGAACTGCTGCTGTTTTGACAATTTAGTAAGTATAGATCTTATTTCTATTCTTTGTTTTTTCAGGAGTTCATGGCCAAAGGCTATGGCAATTCAGACACTTCCAAACAATGTTCCTAATTGTTTAGCTACATTATTATCTTTAGTTGATGATATTTGCTACCACACTGGGGACCGAAGCGTTGACGTAAGTTACTTAGAATAAACACATTAGTTTGCTATGAAATAAATGTGTACCTATGGTATTTTGTTATTTCTAAAATCCATACATAGATTTAGTAGGTAAGTAATGTAATGTAGAATGTAATGTAGATACTTTATTAATTTCGTACTGCACTGTGTAGGTATACCTATTGTTGAAGTGAAATTTTTTTAAACCATTAAGTGTGACAAATGTTTAAGCTTTAATAGAACAAAACTGTTTGCAATGGCTTATGAGTGTTTGGCCCATCCCCTATTTCCCATCCTAATATTATAAACGCGAAAGTTTGTAAATATGGATGGATAGATGGATGTTTGTTACTCTTTCACGTAAACATTACTGAATGGATTTTAATGAAGCTTTACAATAATATAGCTTATACATCAGAATAACATAGGCTACAATTTATAAAAATATTATGTGAAATGCTCGAAATACTAGTCCTGCGCAGACACAGTCGCGGGCACAAACTAGTACCTATATAATAAATAGAATGGAATGTTGACATCCTTTAATAAATAAATCCATATTAGTAAATTTAATAAGTATTATTATTATAAGTTATTTAAATATTATTGCAGTTCAACTGGTACATCCGACGGGTTGGTCTAGCTGGTATATACAAGGCATCAGAACTATTCTATCTGACTGATAATAGTCAGGATAACAGTGCAACAAGAAGTTTTGTGAAATCCCGCATTAGAGATGCCGAGCTTATCCAGACAGCGCTTAATATGAATCCAGTTTCGGTTGCACCTCAAACACTAACAGCTGCTTTTGTGACGGTATAAAGTTTTTATGTTTAAACTTGAAACGATATTTCATTAATTCCTACCTAATAAGTCTAAATTATTCCAACTATCAATGTGAAGTTCATTTTTAACAATATTATAATAATATGTATATAGTAGGTACATAGGTACCTAAATAAAAAATATTTTTTTTGTTTCAGGCTAAAAACATGCTGGGAATAAACTCTCTTAAATAAATTTTAAATGCAATTGCTAGAGAACTTACTTTTGTCATAGTATTATTTTTGTTGATGACTATAAATATAGATTAGTTATTTTAATAAGGTGTTTTATTATAAAACTAGCGATCCCACAGGCTTTGCTCGGGTGCAATTCTCATATGATGTAGGTATAAAAACAATACATAGGTATTTAATCAAATTTTTTCAATTCTTAAAAAAAAGCGCTTTGTACATTATTTTAAGCACCTATTTGGATGCATTACGCACCTGCGTGCATCACCATTTATGATCTCCATCGCCGCGTTGCTGAGTGCTGTCGCAGAGTTCAAAAAAAATAATTATTTAAATTTTGTGATATCTCCTACCTGAGCTATTTATCCAAATAAAATGGTATAAAATGCAATTTTTCCCTAAATTATTAATATTAATTAAATTAAGATGACTAACATATTTATTTACCTATTTAACTGCATATTACATTTTTATTTTCTTTATCGTCCAGGGTGTCATCCGTAGGATGCGTACGTTAGGGATTAATAAGTTAACAACATTACATACCAATTGATTAGTAATATGACTAAAATGGTATATTCAAAGAAATACACTGTTAATCACAGGACATATTTTACTGTTATAAAACGTGAACATTCTCATTCTGTATAAATGTATAAACACTTTTTACATAGTTATATAAAGATATGTTGATTATAATTAAAATATTGTAAGGCTAGAGATAACAGGTCCTACAAATGTAACACATAACTTGCAAAGTAACAAATTTAGTCATCTTTATTGCGACAATGCTAACCTAGTCCGGCGTCCAACATAAATGTAATAGTCAAATTATAAATTGCATGATGCAAGGTGCACATTATGGCATAATAATATTAATAAGATATACTCTATTTTGTTTGCTACTTCAAATCAAGTTGCACAACAGGCGGTAGATTATATGCTAAGCAATCTAAAGTAGTAGTGAAGTAATTTATTGAACTGTAAATAAATGCATTGCTATCTCCTTAATTGATGTCTGTTATTTCTATATAATTCTACAAAATTTTTAAACTTCTTGCAGTGGTTTCATACCTTGCTTTTAATTACACATTATACGATTAAATTTTAATGTGTACTGCATGACAACCTTGATTCTTCAAAAGTTGCATTCATATTTAGATTATCTATTGAATGATGTGTCTGCCTCAAAACAATTTATTTTAATTACTCTGTTAGTTAACATATCTGACAGATTTTGAAATAATTCCAAGAGCTTTTTAATAAAATAACTAAATTAGTCAAAAATCAGATCAAATATAATGCACTTATTGGTTTATTACATGTGACCTTCATTAATAATATGAAAATAAAACTTGTAACAAAATAAAATAATTTTTTTCACCCACATTTCAACAATAAGTAACTAATAATCAAGTATTTATACTAATTAAAACTATACCTTCCTGCTTTTGGTGTATCATAAAATACTTGTGAATAATATATTTTAAAACTAATTTGAATTAACAAGATATGTAATGGAATATACTCCAAATCTCCTTGTACATGTAGACCCTTAACAAATTATTTAATACAATGATAACATGAGATAATATTGGATCATCTTTACAACAAAATTAAAGAGAAAACATAATATTATATAATTATTGACCTAAAGTTTGCTTATAATGAGACCCAATAATGTGTTGCATATGTGGGACCAGTATGTCTTCAATGTAAGCACATCCTTAGTACTTACAAGGCACTATATAGTATATAGAGATCTGTGTCATAACTATGAATATACAATGTAGTCACTGCCCATAGATACATAAGATATAAGATTTGGTGGAAGTGGTAACTTATTCCAAGCATTCTCTGTCACTGTTTGCCTGATGACAAATCTGCAGATCATTTGTAAGGAATCCAGTCTTGCGAACCTAAAACCAATAACAATGTTGTTTACATAGTGTTTTTAGATTAAATCATATAAATATGTCTGGAATTAAAAAAGAAATATTCATCTATTGTAACACAAACTTATTGAAATTAATTTCTTTTAAGTAGTTATTGCCACCATTTTCTGCCCACCAAGTACTCGATAGACTCTTGTCATATCTAGAATTTTCTAAGATTCTATTGCCTAATAGATGGCTTTCAACTATTCTAAATAAAAAAATAAATAAATATTTTAAATAGATACCTGTTTAAGGGCCTTGCTAATTTTACAGGCATTTCAAACAGCTTTGACTTGACATCCACAGTTGCACAATGTTCTGATATTCGGTTTGGGGGAACAAATGTTTCATTGTTGAGAGAAAATAGTCCATTTGCATGTCTAAGACGGGCATGCAGGGTTCTTCCAACACAGCGGAATGAAACACACAGAATATGTCTCGAGTCATATGAGTCTCTTACAAGAAAGACATTGTCGTGTTGCCCCGCTAGAAGCTTTTCTGCTTCACTGGAAGTTATTCCTCCCCAATACCAGCCATGCCTGCAATAAAAAATATCTTGAGTGTTAAATATGTACTTTTCAAACATAATATTTAGTAAACCTTTCAAACTTACTTAGACAATTGACAATATATTGCACAGGTTTCAAGGGATGAATGTTGATGATGTCCTCGAAGAACTGAATGGCCATCTGAATGTTGGCATTTCATAATCTGTAACTCTGGTTCAGCATCTTTCCGAATGTCACAGGAAGCAGTCAAACGTTTGTCTGACGATGAACAAGGATCATTGCTTTTATTATAGTTACAAATGTATTCACCATCACCGTTTTTATTGCCAAAATATCTTTGTAAAGATCTGACACTTCCAGTAAGAAACAGTTTGTTCTTCCAAAACTTTACAAACTTGCTTGTGTTCACTGATGGTTTACGTTCTGGTAAAAAAACACAATTCACTATATCAGAATTATTAAAATCTCGCTTGTTATCTATCGTACGTTGTAAGTGTTTACATTCCATTGGTTTTAGCCACTTGCGAAGGCATCCCGTTGCGAGCCATTTGCGGCGATTACAATGTGAACACCTCTCGAAATTTTTGTTCATTGTAATTATTAATTATCTTAAAATCTACATTGATATTCAATTTCTAAACCAATGACTTAAGCTGTATAAAATATTCAATAAGAACAGAAAAACAATATATTTAGGTAAGTTTGATAGATTGTCAGTGAGTCAATCAATTGTCAACTTTACTTAGTTTACTTACTTTGTCAAGTCACAGACTACTTAAGTTATTTCAGTCAATCAGATCATAGACTATTTACTATTAAAAGTAAGAATTACTGTGTAGTCTATACTCTAACTCTACATTACACATCATTCCTTCCTTCTATATAATAATTATGTAGGCTGTGATGTAGGTATAACTTTTGTCGTTGTAAGTAATATGTTTACACTCGTATAAAAAACTCCCGGCGGAAAAAGCTTAGTCTATGATTTCAGTTTGTACTAAGTCTATGGTACATATATTATATATCACAATATTTTCTATCTGTGTTCATTCAATTTAGTCTGTTGTATTTATATACCTGTGTACGGTTACAGTGTGGATTGGGTTTATTATAAATATTTGTATGTGTGTGAGTTGTGTAGTGTATTAATTGTAAATGTGAAGAACTGTATAGTAGATAGAGGTGTGTGTTATGTAGTGTGTGTAGGTACTACTATGTATGTGTGATTATACTGATTATTATACTCTTTGGTTGGTGTGTCGTACTGCGTTATCTGTGTAGTTGTAGTGGTATGGTACACATACACAACCTAAACCTACCTACATAGGTATGGGCGATTTTCAGTCAATATCAGAAGATTTTTTTCATAAATTGCAATGTGTCCTACAAAATATTTAAATGATTTAGTGATATTAACTTTGTAACTCAAAAATTATAAACGATTATGGAAGTAGATTGTTTTGAAATCAAATAAAAGATTAGACTGCAGTAATGACACTGAAGAAAATCACAAAAATGTCAACAAAATCGCAAATATCTTCCGAATTGAGCGGTACGTGGGTTTATTTTTTGTTTTTTGTTTAATGTATAAAAATATAATATTATTGCGTGTTATAGTTGCATGTTTAAAAATTTGACATCTTGAGATTTTTTAAACATTTCTAGAGAGCATCAGCAACGTACTAGGAAAAAATGCTAAAATATTATATAAATCCCTTATTCGTATGGAATCAAGAGGCGATAAGGTGGACAACAGAGTTTTAGTAAGTATAAGTTTCAACTCCTATGTTTATTAAGAAATTACATGAATAATAATCCTATAATTATAAAATCAAATGAAAATAGGCTATTTAACTAGTATAAAAATTTATTTGATAAATTAGGTTAGGTATGTAATAAACAATTAGTAAATTTGATCAGGCATTAGGAGCAATTGATAAATTCTGGACAATGGTATGAGTCATGTAGGTGTGACTAGTGGTCCATATTATCCATCTGTGTGCTGCCCTGTTACATACACCCACAATAATATACCATTGAAGAAGTTGATTGCCTGATTCTATTTTGAATTCCATTGTATCATCCTCCACTTATTCATTTTATTCAACTACTAGCTTATGTTTTTTTTTGTATTGAAGTCCATCCTTGTAGATGATTACACATAAATTCAAGTTTTTATCATTTGATAAGACTATCTGTGATTTAGTTGTAACAGTAATATAAGAATAGCATTAGTCTACTTATAAATAGGTATAACAAACATGAAAGATTGTGATGATGGATGGATGTGGTAAAGTCTTCTGTGATAAAATGTAATTAATGGTTTAGTTTAGATACATTATTTAGACCATCATGCTATAGTATATTTTAAGTATAGAACCTAATAAAACTGTTGTTATAGAACAAAAATTACTTACCTACTTATTCACTTAAATAATGAAAATCTTAACATATATCACATTCAAATCAGTCAATTTAACATAATGAAAAGTTTCACAGAACACATGATTAAAAGATAGTGAATAGGTAAGAAGGACTAAAACACAGTATTAAATAATATTTTATTTGCATATATCTATACTAACATATAAAGATGAACAGTTTGTTTGTTTGAACACGCTAATGTCTAGAACTACAAGTCGGATTTGAAAAATTCTTTTTCTGTATGATCGCTACATTCATGAGGAAGGTTATAGGCTATAAAGCATTATGTTACAATTCTTAACGCGGGTGAAACCGCAGGGCACAGCTAGTGTAACATAAACATTTATACATTGATTGTGGTGGTCGAACTTGCATAATATGTAGTATAAAATTTTTTACAGGTCGTAACATCATATAGAATTTTTATTACAACTACAAAAGTTCCCACCAGAGTAAGTAACTTATTTCTATTTTGTCAGTTTCATCAGTTATGTGATGATTAATATTTTTGTCAGTTATAACAATTGAGTCACAGTGAGTTGAAAGAATAATAATTTGATTCCTGAATAATAAATATTAAAAATTATTTTATCCTTGTATGATTAATGTAAATTTGTCTTCCTAAGGTTGACAATGGATTTCACTTGATGGAAATTGAAGCGCTGGAAAGCAAAAAGGCAAACCATCTCTCAATTACATTAATTCATGAACATAAACCTGTGTCAATACTAATAGGTAAGTATCTACTTAAAATCCATTGTCTGGTAATACACAATACACAGATAGCATTGACATCAATAGTAATGCATTTTCCTGTTGCAATTTTGTATCTATCCTTCTATTGATTAGGACTAACACTATATTGATATTTTTTTTAAAAATATTTCATGTATTATACAGAATATTTTTTGTCGTACATGAGTTTCAAACCAAAATAGTTTTATTGGTCAATTACGTTTTTTACAATGCAAAATGCATTTATATATGGTTACATTACATTGGTGACGGGTAGGATATTAATATAACTCAATTACTTTGGCACTAATTATTTTAATGATCTCCATGACAAAGCCTCTCATATGCTTATGAAAACGGTAAGTGGAGATTTTACTTTAATGGTATGTGAGCAATAGTGAAACTAGAATATTATGAATACCTATTTGGCAAAAAACTGTTATTTCCATATTCTGAAAGAAAATAAATTTTTTATTTTTACAATCACATCATGAAATCATTGTTTAAAAGTAATAGTGTATGCATTAGGTAAATAACCAGTTTTAAAAATGTGCGCAACTTGTTTCGCGTGTTGTAGAATTTAATGCAAGCATTCACGCAAGTGACTTTGCGACTCGCTTATTTTCATTGTTTTATAACGGGCTGTACAATAATATTGTAGCAATGTATGTATGCATATCATTTTTTTTTAATTGAATATAGTACTTGTTTCTTGAAAAATGTTCACGATATAGTTTCTACAGATGGGACATCCTTTTTAGTAATTTATGAATATAGTGATATAAAATATCTGGAATAGGTTACCTAAGTCATTATAAACATCAGACAAAAGTACATAAATCATTACACTTAACGAGGGCCTTAAGAGCCTCATCTAAACTGTCATTTATATTTATTGGTCATGTTATGGACCGCATTGTTTCCTCCTTGATTCGCTTGACCCAGTTTTGTACAAATTGAATTAGGCATATTATTAATCAACAATCTTTTAGGCGAGGAGGGATCATCCGAAGGAGTTATGAATGCGCTGTATGCGCTGATGGCGGCTTTTGACGACTTATTTCCAAATGTAGCCATGGAGGATATAGTGTCCAAGGTCTGTAAATTAATTTTAATTTAGAATGATAATATTATATATTATACATAATGTATGTGTATCTTTGTATATTTATGACATCTAGCT
>DWQK01000294.1:0-22794 GCA_018231225.1 Noctuana stator
GTTTGAGACTTGTAATTCAGGTCACCGCTTTATTGATTAACGTGTTTAAAAGAAATCAAGAAGAAAGAATTTATAAAATTTTCATTGTTTCGTGTTGTGTAGTGGTTTTGCCAGTCCATAATTCCAAGGGTCTTGGGTTCAATTCCCGGCGAGGCACGAGCTTGAAAATGATAAATTTAGTTATCTTCTTCCGGCGTGGGGCTAAGTAAGTGAAGCCTTTTTTTTCTTTGTCAAAATCAGTATCAATAGTAGTTGGTAGTATGTAGGTATACAAAGGACGTGGTTTATTTTCATATTTGGTTTGAAGCAGGAGTTTCTGTTATGGTAGCTGTAGGTAACGATGTTCTGATTTGGTTATTTAGCAATTCTAATAACACAGTGTGACGTTTTGTTTATGAATTCCTAACAGAAAAAGTAAATGACGTAGACTATTTACCACGCAAAGGTACTGTTCGCTTAGGTTAATTTCTAGCCCAAGGTTACATGCTTTTTACCATTGATTAGCATAATTCACCAATGTTGATTACCTTCCATATTTTAGCCTATCAAAATCTTTCATTCACACTATTATGATAAGGCTATCAAAAAGATATTCGTTTCAAGTACTTGGCTCAAGTGATAAGTGAGACGATTGCTGGTGGCAAAGCTCCTCTTATTTTTTTTATTATTACTACTACCTAACTAAAATTGAAAAAGAGATTCCTGCCCATCAGTGGGACTATGATGGGTTGTTGATGATTCTGATAGTATCCTCCAGGTCTTTATCTATTTCTTTATTTTATTATCTTCTTTCTACTGTATGGGACGATGGATCTCTGTCCTACATAGCTACGGATAACGAAGTCAAGTCTCTATAAAATAAAATTCTTCAAGCAGCTTTCTTCCTTAATGTTTAAAAAATAAAGTGCCTTTCGTCGCTAACCGTACTTAGACAAGGGAGAGGTGGTTTATGATTTCAAATTGAATTATGGCTAGCTCCATTTTCGTAGTGGCTATTTAAATTTTAATACATTCATCAAGAAATACGAGAGAATACACTCTCAAAGGTTCATTTTGGTATCTGTTTACTATCTGTCTGTCCATTTTATCGACGTTGACAGCTAGATGACAGTAATTGGTTTACAGATATCCATTTCTTTTAAAATAGCAGTATTTTGACTGAAATTCTATTTTAACAGTACAAATTATAAAGCTCTGTCGCTTAGTGATTTTTATAAAGTATGTAGTTTTAACAATAACTGAATAACTGAGTCCGTTCGGAAGTTTTTTTATTCGAAATCGTCTTTAAGTTTATAAATAGATGGTCAAACTCTTACAATTTCCAATAATTCCAGTTTTAGTGTTCGTATAGGTTATTTTTCAACGTATCAAATGTCAGCTTTTCGTGTAGCAAATTTTCAGGGACTATATTTTCAAGAGTGAATGAATTGGCATCTTCGAGCCAAACGTGGTGCTTACTTACATCGTATCAAGCATTGTCGCAATCTATCAGGCGAGATTGCGGCCAAAGGCTTGTCTCTTTATGAAGAAAACATATCTCTGTTAATTTATTAAAGGAAATCTATAGTAATTATACAATGGTTTTCAAGCTAATATGTTAATTAAATCTCAAGCATTACCCAACAAACATACTTCGTTAACGGCCCTTTCAATTTGAAATGTTCAAACAAGGCTATATACCTACTCGTAGTAGGTATAGCTGTGATGATTTATTAATAGTGTGTACTATCCCTAACTATATCAAACATTAAATGGTTTGTGTATTCTGGGAATACAGCGAGGAACAATCACACGAATAATTGCTTCATCAGATTATCGAATGAGAGTACACATACTCGTACACATACAGTTGGTACACAGCTAGCTAGAGCTAGCGCAGCAGGCTGAGTTCCGACACGTGATTGCGAATTGTTACTAAAACAGTTCACGTAATTTAAGGTTTTAACTGCGTCATTACACTTATTACGTAATACGTAAAATTTTACTCAATATTAGGCTTGTCGGTCTATATTTATCACATTGGAAATTAAATAAAATTGTTATAACACTAATATAAAGGTGGTTTAATTGTCGTGACTTGATGTATGCCAATTCAGTAATGATAAATATTTATTATATTTCACGCGTATTGTAAAAAAATTATCAGTGTGTGTCAAGAACCTCCACAAAAACTTTAATATAGGTATCTTAAAAATAAAGTTTTCTTCCCGTCTTGTATAGATAAATAGCTTCGTTAAAATTTCATTATACTATAACAATAAGATTTTAGAAAAATTAATTTCTGAAAAGGCGTTCACATTTGAAAATAAAATTCCATGAAAAGTCGTCAAAGTATTAACTTATTATATCGTAATATCGTAGTAATTTAGGTATCAGGCCATCGAAATGCTTCGATAGTTGCGTAGGTAATTAGTAAATTCATCACTTCGAAACCCCTAATCACAGCCCTTTGCTACTCAATCACGCCAATACGATTAACTACCTAATGTAATTACGATGCAAAGCGCGTGAATAATAGCATTTAATGTGATCCAGCAATAATTGTCTTGTTTATCGCTTAAAATCTAGATAAGTTTACTTTAATTGACCCTAATTCTATAGGGGAATTAATAGATACTTAAACAAGTTCAACAGACATGTTCTCGGTAATATGTTTATTAATTAATAATCGCTCATTGTTGTAGTGACTTTGTAGATATTGTTTAAACACCCGACATGAAAAATATTTTGAGTGTTATTTTTATATGTACAATTACTAATATTTAGTAATAGTGTCTGCAGTCTTTATTCGAAAATATCATTATCCATTAGTTGTCTCAATGGTGGGCATAGGTTTTGTACGAAATACTCGTACCTATTTAATTGTTTAGTTAGACCATAGACCACCATATACCATAAGACTAAAAATTGTGCCCATAATAATAAATATTTTAAAAATAATTTAACAATGAAACCATTTTATAATTAACTTTCATTGAAATACTATGCACCTGTTGGATTGAAGTGGACTATTTATCATGTTACCGTAAAGCATGTTAATCTTGTTTTATCGTCGTGAAAAATTGTGTTAAGAGTAGAATGCATTGTTCATGTGTTCACTACTGCTTACTCAGTTATTGCACTAAGTCTTCGTATTTAGGTCGTTCAGATCAGTCATCGATCGAGCTTATAATAAACGGTATTATAAAATTTGTAACATGAAACTTTTCATTTGCTACCTTAAAGTTGTCGAAAAAAAATAGTGATATTATGCTTTTTTCATCTTCATCTCATATTTCAACACTAAGTTGCAATGCAATTCGTAATTCGTTGAGATAAATGTTCAGCACAAGTTAGGACACAGATTAGCGCAAGGCGTGGGCGACGTGGGCTGCCGCCCACGGCCTCTCGGCTTTAAAAGCCTCGCTTCTGGTACTTACTTGGCCCCCTTGTCGTTAAACTTCATATTTAACGACAAAGGGGGCAAACTGCCGAACATCGATCGATGAAGGAAATATACCGTAAACCTCCTAAGAAAATACAATCCCGCTGTGACTAGTCTTTATTTTGATTTATGAACTCATTACTCCTATGGGTAATGTTCTAATATATTACTACTTTGAATTAAATTTCACCGTTCTAAACTTGGTGCAAATGTGACAGTTAACGAACATTTTCCACGTAACAAACCAACTCGTAGATAGGATCTGGGTTTGGATCTCTGAATAAACTTCGTCTTTCCTATTACGTTTATTGAGTAGCTCTGCGACTTAGCAAGACTGCAAACTTGTCTGGAGTCGGTAAGATAACTATCAAGTTTCTTGAACTGACTGTTTAAATTTTATAGGTTGTTATAAATAAGTTGAGTTTTCACTTTAATTCAAACTGATTCCAAAGTGACAGTTTATATGAAACATACTCAGTGTTCTGCGGTCGTGTAACAGCTGTGATAGCTTAATTTAAATTAAAACTGTGATTGAGTTGATTGAGTTTATTCAGTTGGAAATCCTTGGTCGCTGTTTGTAAATGTACTTACCTCTATCAATTGTAGGCATAGATTACTACTACTACAAAGATCTTACAGTAATGATGAATACAAATGGCTCTACTTACTGTCGTTTTGAGCCCGCGATTTCTTTAAAAAAAAAAAGACATTATTTTTTATGTCTAAAAGTTATTGTTTAGGCATAAATCATCATGTGAAACTATATTTAAATTTCTGGTTATATCGGCTGCAAATTCTGTCTTGATTCTTTTGACAACATGTCACCGTTACCATTTTACGTTTCAGAAACCGGCGGTTAGTACTTATTACTTTGAAGTAGGTACTTTGAAAGTACCAAAAACAGGGATGTCTTTTCAATACACGGGCAACGCTGTATATGAAAAAAAAAGGCTTGCAAAAACTTATCGCTTTATGTGCTCTTTGCAGGTCACAGTTTTTGGACTCATTCTAAAGTTAACGAACCATGTTGTATAAAAATAATTTAAAATGTTACACTTTTAAATCTTTGTTTATGGTTGTAAAAATTCTACAAAGAGATGCAAAAAATGTGAGGTAAAGATAGTAATCTATTTCTAAGAAATTCTTGTAAAACATTTACCTACTATTAATTTTATTTTTTTGTTATATTAAATTTCTATAAGCTACTTTGCAACTCTTTGTTCTTTATTCTGGAGAAGCGCTGAGAAAATACTTTACGGGAATACAATGGGATGAGAAAGTAGAAAAAGTATTTAATGTAAATGAAGGCTTATCGGACATCTTGTTAATTATAAATTTAAACTTAGTATTAATTTGATTACAATTTGCGTTTTCGTACTTTTCGCATCGTTTGTTTGTTATATAAGGAGGATAAGGCGACCGATGTTGCTATGGATATCGTAGCATTGATGAATGTATTTTTTACATCTTAATGTTTTTAAATTGCATTTCTGAAATTTATTTGAGCAACGTTGTAAAGCCTTAATATCAAAGAACCTAGCTAAGATGCTACTCTTTTTGATCTCTATATTAACATAGTAGTTAGTCACGCAAACAATTTGAAGCAATCGTTATAACAACTGCCAAAACGTTTGTAACTTGGCTAAGCCCTCTGACTCTTTTTCCATCTCGATTTGTAAACTGTAACTGGAAATGAGAAAACGTTACTGCTATTCTGCTTTCGTATGTCATCGTATGTTGATACCTGTGTATTTTGCAAACGGACCGTAAAGCTACTCGTAGTTTAGTTAAAATACCTAATATAAAACATTATTTCATACAAAACAGCTCAAAGACTGCCAAAATGTGCCGACATAAATTTTGTGGTCGTCCTACTACGCTTCACTGGGTCAGGAAGCTTTAGCGTCACATTGTTATTAAAATGTAGTTAAACGATAATAGCGAAGTAATTATAAAAATATTTTATTTCCATTTTGTTCTACGCTATAATGAAAATTTTCCAATAATTACAATAAAAAACACAAACATCGAATGCTATTACTGAGTATTTTTACTTTGTTTCAGAGTTTGGTTCAGAGTTATGTGCCAAAGTAATTTTATTAATTAAATATAAATATTCCTTTAAAGCAATTTATTCTGAATGTAGGGCGAATATAAAATAAATAAAGTCGTGATGCCAACAGAAATATTGGACAGGTATTTTCAGTCAGTTTGGAAGGTGGGGTAAGGGTACCTATCTTGACCCCAACCATATTTTAAAAAGCAATGTAATATTTGAGGTTATAAAACGAACTCGATGGCAATAAATTTTTACATTTGAAATAGTTAAATAATGTTACCTACTTCAACAAAAAAATATAACCTACGGCCTTATATAGCGAACAGTCGCCCATTTTATTTACATACCTTAAAAATTTGATCAAACGCGTGCAACATTAAAATTTGTATACCGCTGGTATAATCAAACCGCTTAATGCATTCTCAAGTGAAATGCAAGCTATTATAGCCTGCCTTTTACTCGGTTTCCTTAACACAGTAAGTATGAGTGAAAGGTACTGTAGAAATTGTACTGTTTTATGTTTACGGCGATTTAAGAAACAATGCAGTGAAGTTTTATAGGTACGATAATAATAGCGATCGAGGTCGAGTTTGATCGGTAAACAAGGTTTTAATTTTGCCCGTAAATGTATATATGGCTGTAAATGTATCTGCAGGAGTAGATAATATTTAAGATAAATAAGTGAATCTCTCACAAATTCTCAATATTTAACTTTATCGACTAAAGTGTCGAAAGTTTTGTGATAGCGTAGCGGTTGGATGTTGTCCCACTGTTCTCGTAGGTTCAAACCCAGCCTGCACATCTAATTTTTTCCAATTATATGCATAGGTATTTTAAATTAATTAACACTTGCCAGTGTATTTGCGTCTTGGGATGGGTTGCCGGTAAAGTTATGGGAGTACGTAATTCGCTTTTCACTTCATTTTATTGCGAATATAAATCTTCTATAGAAAGACTAGTAAAAAGACACTAACCACTAGTTTTCTCTTAAACGCAGTTTACTACGTATGCCGTCGTAAAAGCGCAATTTAATTCCATTACACTTGGAGTTCCACTTTAAAGTGTGAAAACTGTTGTTCACGCAGAAATAAGGGTTGCAATTTTAACGCTACTTTTATCATCACTAGACGCCTCGGCAGTGAGAGTTCTTATAAAACGTTAATTTACACTTAAGCATCTTGTGTGCGGAAGCAACGTTGCCTCGTAGGGTTGTCATCACCAAAACATTAAAAGTTATAATATTTAATTTCACGAAGCAGATGCAATAAAGCAGTAAGCATTTAAGTGCGAGAAACATTTTTGCTATTCAATTTCTTTACTTCTTTTTCAAGTTCTCTACTTCTTTTCTTCTCGTTTAGAATTAGGTAAAACTCTTCGAGATGATCTACTCACGATGTCACGTTGTTTAATCATGGATTTCAAATCTTGTGTTTGATACAACTGAAGTAGCTAAGTATTAATGACCGAAAATTGTTTAGCCGATTGTTGCCAATGCCCGTGTTCCAGCTATAAAATATTTGTTTGAGATTGGTTTCAGTCTTGCGTACTTCGAAGAGAAGGAAACTGCTGAAAGTTTCCCTGCTTCATACTGTCGTTCCTGCAGATAAAACGTCAAAGTCGGACATGTGCCAGTTAACGCGCCAGATAACTGTGATAACTTTAGAACGCCATTGTTGTTGTGTTGTTCGTTGAGCAAACGAAGGCTAGTTGTTTTTAAAGTTTGATGAGTTTAATCTACTTTAAGCACATTTACAAGTCACGTATGTTAGTATGTAACCCAAATTAAATAACGCCATTCGAGACAAAAACGGTTCGTTGGCCCGAATACTATTGCACAATATAGCAGCTGCAGTAATTGGTAGCTCGGGGAATTTGCAAAGGTTTAACTAGGAAATACCTGAACTGACGTAGCGCGTAGGTAAGGCACCACCAGTCACTAATTTCAGATCATATTGCAGGCAGACCTTTGCGTACAGAGTAATCAATAATTTCTCTTGCTCCTATCTCTATAGTTAAAGATAATTGTTTTATTTAACTTAGTTATGAATAATTTGTAACCATATTGGTCCTTCTCTCTTCTATTGAATTGGATCTTTTGTCTTCTGGCGATTGGCTCTCTACACATAAACCAATATTAGACATTAATTAGCCAATTTTTTAATGATGATTAATAAAATTGTATGTAAAACAGTAAATAATCGATGAAATTGGACAATTATTCAATATTTTTTCAACTCCATGAAATCTTAAGACGTGTAACCCCTCTGTAAAAGAAAGGCGTTGCTTTAAGCTTCTCACAGTTTCTTATTTATACTGCTCTCGGAAAAAAAGCTTATAGAAGAGACTTTTTTTTAACTCGAGAAAAGCGAGACTATAGACAAGTACGTAATGGACATCGTAGATACCTATTTGTAACAGTTTTCAGCGTAAGTAACAAAAATACTGTTTAAGAAAACTAGAAAGTCTTCTAAGAATTTTATCCCTAACATTGTATTATTTTTTCAGGGCTGTTAAGGCTGGAAATTTTGTGGGTTTTGTATTATAGCCTTTTGATTAATTATTAAACCGTGAAAAATTTCGAGTTCAAGAAACCGTGTTAAATAACAATAGATTTACTTTTTACTAAAGGTTTTCATTGTAAATTTATAGTTAACTTATTTACTTGAATTACTCGATAGACGTTGTTCTGCCGAAAAACATAGACGAAATTTTGTTTTAATTTTTTTATATAAAATTTATTTATTATGTTATCTGGACGGATCTTTAATTAATACATTTTACTAGTTTAAATGTTTTGAAGCAGTAATAAAATGGAAAACTTATTGTGCTCGCTGACTATTGAATAAGTTGTACGGCTGTGAAAGGATGGCATATGAGACAAACGTGGATGTGATTTGAATGATGCTAGTAAAAATTTTTGGAATGGTAACCATCGGTCTAGAGAGTAAAATACCGGGCGAAGTGCCGCCAAATAGCGGAGGCCTATGTCCAGCTGTCTGAAGCCTAAACTCACTTTGATTACCATCTTGGTACGTTGTGAATGTTTCTCCCGGTTACAAAAACATTTTGAAGCTCATAAAATAAATAAACATATAATAATAGTGTGAATAAATTTTTACCCTTATTTCTCACCCATTATAAATTATTATGTCAGCTTTAGGTTATACAAAACGACCGAAAGGAAATGTTAAAATATAATCTTAACACGAGTCAGTCGTAAAATGAGCAATGAAGTACAACTACATTCATTAACACTCTTTATGGTTATCATTACTAGAGGATGTTTATATGTGCTCTTAGTGTATTCTGACATTCATTATGCTTAGGCGGTGTCTACGTAGCTTTTGCTTATTATTCTGTTACTTCTATTTCGGTTAGGGCAAACAATATTCCACGTATTATGGCAACTAAAGCTGACTTCGCGGCAGCGTTTTAAAGAACATTAGGTACTTGTTTCTTGCTAGAAAATTATACCTAATAGCTTTGCTTTGAATGCAAAATGGAACATCGAAACTCCATTTGTCGCGGTTTCTCTACTCTGAAATGGCAGCTGTTGTTACTACGTGATGATAATACATAGTCAATGAATAAGAGAAATATATGAATATCATTAAAATGTTTTCAGAAAGAAAGTAAAGGATTACTGAGAAATAATTGAAACAAACCGCAACGAATGATTGATTTTATAGCTATTCCGGATAAAATAATCCCTACGTTCATCCAACACTTCAAGTTTTTGTAAAAAGTTGAACAGGGCAAGTTTTAACACTACGTAAAGAAGAAGGCTAGTGAATAAACTTTAGACCACTGAGCGGCTTTTTTTATTAAAGAAATCTATTCATTTTCATTAGAACTCGCAGATTGCTAATTGGACTTGCAGATTTCCTTTTAAGAATATAATTATCTGTGAAGTTGCAAATTGGTAACTATGAGTAGCTAACGTAATGGATTCACACTCCATTCCAATTGATGTCTTAGACCGTTCTATACCGATACATTTTGATCTGATATCTTTTAACTAAATCTCAAGACAATTGCGTATAGGTAGGGAAAACACGACTAAGGGCGAATACAATTTCCCGTCTTAACACTTCCTAAAGATTTTTGGAATAACCCGGTTATGAGCCGCTGTTTCCACTCGCTACACCTTTTTCAGGAATCATTCAAAATTATGAGTGAAAATTAATTATCCCTACGATTCTGTTCAGTATGCTATATCCATACTAATAATATTATAAATGCGTAAGTATCTCTGTCTGTTTTGTCTGTTTGTGACTTGTTGGTTTTTTGTGTTTGCGTCATCACGGCCAACCGCTGAACCGATTGTGATGAAATTTCATATAGAAATACTTGACGGTTTGGGAATGAACATAGGCCTTTTTTCTCCCATTTATTACTCTTTAGACCCGATGTTGAAATCCACGCGGACGAAGTCGCGGGCATATTTTATATTTGGCGGCCTAGTCAGTACCTATGCATCCCAATGATTTTTCATTTGAGTTACCTCACTTTTTCCAAAAGTTGAATAGGTAGAGAGAATATCAGAGATTGTTAGATTATGCCCTTCCTTTCAATGAATTATTCATAAACGGAGAGCAACACAATTTATTTCTAGTGTGTACTTTCTTGATATAACTTCGCTCTGAACGTTGAATGTGCGAGTATTGCTTTTATTCATGCATGCTAAAACATTTATAGGTAATAACATAAAACATTAGAAAAATGTAAGTCTACACTCCTAGAGTGAATTAAGCTTACTCAATGATGTGATCAGTGATTATATATTCGGGGGCATTTCTGTGGTTATTCGGTGCTTTAAAGTTATTGGAATGTTCTGGTTGCAGTTTATCATCTATACTCTATACTAATATATAAATCAGAAGAGTTTGTTTGTTTGTTTGAACGCGATAACTTTTGTAACTACAAGTCGGATTTGAAAACGTCCATGAGGAAGGTTATAGACTATCAAGCGTTACGCTACTATTCTTAACGCGGGTGAAACCGCGTGGCACAGCTAGTAAAAAATAAGGTCACAATTAGGTATGGTATACAATAAGGATTGTCCATAAACAAAATTTTCTTTGGGGCTAGGTTTAAATTTTGTTGAAAGTCAAGTTTGCCTGCAGACTTAGAGTTGACCATCTTACTCCTTAAGAGTTACGACGTGTGTATCACACCTCAGGGAATCGTCCCTAGTCTCATAAAATACTTACTTCATCTTGAATGGCGTCACACTCGGGAAAGAGACCGAAATCAAAGTGTCAAAGCTAAGGACTATATTTAAATATAATAAGAGCGACAGCGCTATTAAATAAATTTGGTTTTTTCACGATAACTCTCTACCGATGATTATAATATTTATTGTAATTATTTTAATATAGTAAAATATTAAACTCTGAGGGCCTGGACAAGATGCCTTTCTATTTGATTAACGAATACGAATTGATGGAAAATTTACGGAATTTACATGAAAGTTGCACACACGATAGTCACGCAAACAATTCAAAGCAAGCGGTAAAACAACTGTTGAAGCGCATGTAAGTTGGCTAGGCCCTCTGACACATGTATCTCGCGCTATCGCTGTCACTTCATTAGTGGCTTAATTATCTGCGGCCCGCCGACGTACGAGCACTTGGGAACTTGGCGATAAACTCGGGGTTTAACTCGTTACTTAGCTTTATTACTTATTCGCTCTGGAGTCATTTCACTAAACAAAAGGTCAAGGGTGGTTAGATAAATCTCAACATAATAATATTTTCTTGGAATATATATTTTTTTAAAGTTTATAATGAATTATTTTCAGTAATTAAATTTTAGTCGATTTATAATAAATCCCAAGCTTGTGACAACAAAATAATTTATCTCTGGAATCCACCTTTGATCTTTTGTTTAATAAAATGAATTAAACAAAATATCAAGATCAAGAAGAAGATCAAGATCTATCCACCCTTGATCTTTTGTTTAGTAAAATTAACTAAACAAAAGATCAAGGGTTGATAGATAAATCTTAACATAATAACATCCTATAAAATATAAAATAATTATCTTATGATTTTCGGGTTATTATGAAATATTATTACCTATTAAATCTTCCTAAGTTTTTAATAAATCCTAAATTTACAACATTTATGTCTAAAATAATGTTGAGCGTTTATCTTTAGGGTGTAACAAGAGCTATCGCGAGCTAAACAATATAAGTACCTACCTACTTGATTATGAAACTCAATACATCCGGGCATCCCAGAAACAACTTGTTTTCTATCTTGTTAAAGTTTTCAATGTATTTCACACTCGCGATCGTGAAAAACTCTCTTCGTTTCTAGATCTTATAACTAGGTCCTCGCTTTGAGAACATAACGACCTAAATATTTATTAGCAAATATGTACTTTATTCGAATTTCATTTCCATTGTCTAGCTGCGAACAACTTTACCGATATTTCTCTAATCTAAAACAAAATAATCTTTCCCGCAAAGTTTAGACTTTTAAAAACAATTGCAGGACTACTTTGCTCAAAATAAAAATAATTATCTTTTATGCCCTTAAAAACAAAACATGTTTAAAGCAAAAAGGCGTTTATAATTTTGCAAATGTAATAAATTAAATAAATATTCGGAACTCGGTTTCACAATACTATATGGCGCTTAAAACATTCCATCATTTTCCACGAAGTTTTCAGTGCCGGGCCTTGAGTAGATTAATTACGACCATGGACCGCTGCAAAGCCGTTTAGGGAGATCAGTTTAATGGTAATAGGGGATTTTAAAGGTAATATCAAACGTTCATTTTGTAAGTAATTCAGTTGTCGCTGTTAGTAAACGTTCTAAATTTATTATTACGAGTAGTGAACATTGTAACGTCGTTGTTTCCATTTCTTTTATATAATAATAACAAAGAAAAATTTAAAGATTAACAGCAAAAAATTTTTTTTCAGTTGTGCTAAATGTGGGCTCCTGATTTCTTATTTATTCAACCTAATAATATTTTATCAACGATTTTATATGTTGGGGTATAGTTTTGTACGTGAAGATTTAATTATTCTGAGTAGATTTACTCGTTTATGTATCTATAAAGATATAGAGATAGTATCTACAAAGACATTTATCTCGTTGAGAGATTACTTTTGTGGGTGTGCTCCTGTACTTGTAAGTTTTACTTACCTTAATTATAAATGTTTCAGTGGTCACTTGAGTGCGGTAGGTGAGTCAAGGTTCCAAGGTTACGACCATTTCTACCTTAAAATACTGATAAAATCAATTATAGATTTTAATACGAATTTGGACCCATGGGCAACCGCTATTGATAAACAACAACTCATGAAATTCGAAAATCTTTTCGCAGGATAAATGTAGTAATAGGTATTTCTGAATGCAGTCACCTTTTGTTTATTAAATTTAAAGTATGTGAATGTCAATAATTGGTAGCTCCCTAACTTGACGTGTGATGGTTCTAATAAAATAATATAATCAGCAATAATATAAGAATGTTGGTTTTACTAAGCTGCCTAATAGTAGGTAGAGATAGGATAAATGATTTAGTAATGCACAAAAGACAAACATAAGGACCGCAGACATACATTCCTTTTTATGTTTTTATATACTGAAATATAAATTAAAAACTCACTCTCAATCTCAAAGGAATGCCGTACGTACACTTCCATTACCGAGCTACGTCAATGTTACATAAAAGTTTGTAGTAAAAAATAAAGTAGTGCAAACAAAGCAATTCACTAAGCAAACAAATATTGCTCTTGGAGAATTGGAAAAATCACTTACTTTATCAGAATGTTCCGAACCTCATTTCAAACCAACCAGGTCATCAATTGCTCAGAGAAAAGCAATCTTTTACGGGTATAATAAAAACAACGATTTCCCAGTTGTTTGAATAACGGAGTCATGTTATATTAAACAACATCTATAATATTACAAAGCTGAAGTATTTGTTTGAAAACGTTCATCTCTAGCTATAGAACTATAATACAATATACTTACAATGATTTATTGTATTGTAGTAACATACGAGTACAATACCTTTTTCAATTTCATTGGCAATTTGAAGGTTTTTGTTTAATAATACCTACCTATATAAACTTATGCTATGAAAAGAGAAAGTCCTGTATTTATATGAAATTCGAGTGGCATTCCAGTTGTAATAACCTACCTAAGACACACAATAATCCACAACCAAAGAACTGGTAGGATTTAGACGCAGTAGAAAATTCTCGGGGGCTTGAAAGACTTACTTGCTCGCACTCGAGAAACGAAGATCGTAGCTAACCCCAATTAAGCGTGCCGCCATAACATTGTATTAAGCACTCTTCTTCGGGAAAGAAAATTACCTTTTTTCGTTGATTTTCACACGCGTCCTACGTTCTACTATTATACGGTTGCTTTGTAAGTATTTTCGACAGGCCGCGTCCTTATAGACTGACACGACACGACGCCAAAAACGACATAATATCTCTATGAATTTATTCAACGACATGCCCGTGTCGGGCTGTTACATTGGGATAACCTATAATATTTCATAGAATACTGATGTCGTGTCGGGGCCGATGTCGTGAAGAAGCGCCCATAGTACCTGCGGTGACTATATTACAAGTATTTGTCTACCTTATGTACTATACGTTTACTCACCGCGAGCTTCGCTTGTTGGTTATTTTAATATCCAAACAACACGACACGGTATGCGCACGACGAAATGTGGGTGATTATATTATGTATCAGATTATATTGCTTGCCTTGTACGCTTCACTGAATCATGCTCATGTTAAAGGTTTACAATCTCTTGGTAATCAATAGAAGTTTGTGCGTTGTGATTGTATTAGATGATCTACTTTTTCATAAACGTTGTTGAATTAAGACGATAACTAGTCCAATTGTTGTGACAGTTAGAAATGTAACGGTTCTATTCTGAATATAGAATTTGAAATAAAAGGACTTTTAATTTGAGTGATATTGTAACTTCGCTGTACTTGTGTGTTTTTAGAAGAAGATTTATAACATTCCTTTCTCTTTTATAATAAGTTTTTTTTTTCGATTTAATAGTATTTGACGGAATATAAAAATAGAGATTTAAATAAAAATAGATGAAACGTAACCACAAGCAGAAACTATTGAACGTTCGATGAGCAATTTGCTAACAACCGTATACCGCTGGTTTCGTTCGCTTCTATAACCGGTATTCAAATATCGGCTACCGTTCACCGCTTATTGAAAATGCACTATCCAATTCATTTGACCTCCAGGTTTTCAATGCACATTTTCAATACCGTCGCTCTAAAGTATTTTCCGTGTTGCCAGTATTGAAGGTAATCCTATTTTTCAGTGTGACTTGACGTGCTTAAATTATTATTCATTAGGTATGGGTCAACACTACGGATTTCACATGTTAATAACTTTCGTCTTATTGAAAAATCCATATAGACATTTTATGCAATCCTGGAATAGCATGAAATGTTTTAAAAGAAATTCGAACCTTTACTGATTATGCATACTTATTTTACTTATATTATTTTTATTGTTTCGTTTCATGTCTAGCGGTTATTAGATAGAATTTACCCTTTCATGTAAGATAGTTGGATATTTAATTTGGATTGATATTTCAGTAAACTGTTATATGTATTTACCTGAATATACGCAATAATATTTTTCCGATTGAATGACTATTATAATAAATATTTTACGTTTGTTAACACTCTATATCAGTTGTTAACGTCATCGTTTACTTGCTTTTCAAACTTAGACTTAAAGTTAAGCAAAGAAATTAATTAAATTAGATAGGTAATACAGAAAAGAAACTGTCTCATTTTGTTCACGACAAAAAGCGATAAATGTCGGCGAAGGAGTGTGTTTTCACGCTATGCTATTAGGTCGTCCTTTTCACGAGTGTGAGCGGAGAGATGGCGTGCATATAGGTACATGGAAACGAGAAGTGCTCTCGAAACGGCCCCGGGCTGAGGTGTAAGGTGCAAGACGATCATTGTGACGCAAGTACGCGATTCCCCTTCGTGTAACAGCTTTCATAGCGTCATTTTTTTATCAACTTTCTGGCGCCTAATTGTGGTTTGAATAAACATTTTAGGCATTTTTGTTTTATACCTTAACCTCGTTGTTTCGACGTCACCTCAACGTATTTACATAAACCTCATTAAAGTCAAATAAATAAATCGGCGTTAGGCGCCCTTTAGGCTATAGTTAGAAAGGAGAAAAAAGCCGTCGGATAAAGATCGCGATTCCTTTTAAATTAAATAATTAAATAATATAATAATCTAATAATAATAGAGGTGTTTATTTATCGCACAGATTTGTTATGCAGAAAACGTGCTCAGTAAGATTGCTTCGACTCGTCACAAAACAAAGCTTGTTAAGCTTGATGCAATCGCCAACATAATCTGAATTCGAATTGAATTTCATCTGCGATTCTACAATTTTAATGAAGTTTATGTTGCAGCGAACTAGTTGAAAACAGCCGTTTCACTTGCACGGCTTGCCCTTTCGCTTTTGTAGAACGCCAACCCGGTAGCACATCTCCCCTGGATTATGTCGTGTTTCATTATTAATTTAATTCATTAATAATAATTTTATTAAATTTGTAACTTTTTTTACGACAAGACAACTCGCCAATATCAAAAAACACCAACTGTCGACAATACTAATTTAACGTTTTAATTTAGCCGTTTTTTTTAAATGTTTTAAAACAAATGTTTACAAAACTAGGCGTGTCGTTGAATGACGTTGTCCAATGAAAAGGTTAGCCGTGCAAATGAACGGCTATTTTAATCACTTGGGTGCGACGTTTATACTGTATGTAGGTATATGTATCAAGAACGGGCTGGGATAACGACTGTCTTTCTGCAACATCAACTTCAACAGAGCTCTGCGTCCGCTTGTTTGTTCTCCTAGCTTCAAAGGAGCTCACTTTAAATGCACAAAGATCTATATACTGAATGTATATACGAGTGGCGCTAGTCTCTCTGTAGTTCTATGAAGTTCTCTATAGTTTTCTTTCTTGGATATAACCAATGATTGAGGGGCAGCAAAATAAATATGAGTTATTTATATGGACGAATCATATACACACAGGTACTAGTGGTCGCCCAAGGATCCGAAATCGACCTTTATTTTTTAAAGCTACTCGCATGTTTCACATTAAAAAAAACAGATAGGTATCAATAAGTTTGTCTTCTAAGTCTTTATTTTCAACTGCCAAATAATAATTGATATTCCCAACATAATCCATAGTCCAATAATCACAAATGTACCTAATTGTACTAAATTAAAAATATTTGTAATTCATATATTGCATACCTACTACGTGCATTTTATCATTCTGTACATCTTCTTCATGAACTTTAAGTATGACATAACTCAGCTCCTCCGTGCGACGAATGCTGTAAAGTCGACGTATGCTTCGAGTATTATTATGAAGGACTTTTTTATATTATATACTTCTTTATCTTTATGTAGTCATTCATATTTAAGAAGTCAAAATAAGAAAATGACGGCATAAAGGATAACAACCTATTCTTGATTTCAATTTCAGATGAAATACACATTTTAAGACAAATTTCAGAAATAGTTTAGAATTCTACTAACAGAGTAGGTACACGGCTGTACACGGTACACACGTTATTGTTTCACATTGAACTCAATTGTTGACACAATCTAATATAAAGTCATGACGTTGACACTAATGGCCGCTAATTGTAGTAATATTGTTGCTAGAGGTAAGATATTCATGAAATAGCCAAGCACAACCGAGTCTCAGACGTGACTAGAATCAGCCGTATGTGTGACTGTCCTCCAACTAAGGATGGTGAACGCTTGCGGCCTTCTCCGATGTACGTGAATACAATTTTAATAGTCCGTGGAAAGGATTACATCCTAATTTTAGGCTTCAACTAGAGCCTTATAAAATTAAATTTATTATCAAATCATACATTACTTCCGATTTGAGTTTGTTCGTGGGTGTGCATGGGATGCAACGACCACTTGGAATCAGTTGGCCTGCACGCTCGTTTATTACTCATTTATGAGTATTACTCTTTTCAGCCAATATTAGTAATTCAAGCTCTGCCTTGTGACGGGCGAAATTATGCTTCCATTAATTTTGCAGCACTATCTCCTTTGTTAATTTCAACAATATACCTAATGTATGGTCGATAAAACTTAGCTCTGAGACCTTTGATGAAACTGCATTTTGAAGTAGCACGTACACAATAAATAGTGCTAAAGATATATTTTGTATATTAGTATCAACACAGCAACAGTGCTGAACGCTGGTACCCTGTTACCTGTTACTGGTACCCTGTTTGAATATTTAATCCACATTTAAAGTAGGTACGTAATATTTTTTGAGTGTTTGTTCCTCGGTACTCGGTAATGGCCACTAGCGGTCACCCATCAGAGTACCGGCCGCGCCCGAGGTTGCTTAACGGCAATACGCGCTGCAATTATTCGGTTTAGTGCTGTAACGAAGTTTTTAAAGTTTAACCGCTTTTCAAAATGCTTTGGTCGATTTTCGGCGAAAGGTAAGGAAGGCGACGGTTCTATTGTTCTCATTGGGACGCCAATATTTAATTGAGCTAGTAAGCTTGGACTGTCAATGACGTCATTTACAATATGTAAGAAATTAAGACCATGGAGCCGTATTTGATTTGAGAGTCATTAAAATTTAATTAAGTTCGTCTTCATAGCTCCTGGAGTGTGAACTTTGAACTACCTTATATTCGAACATCAGGTGCCAAATAAATCTCTTCTGTATGCTTTCTATTCTTTGAGAGGCAATATTAAAAGTAAGTTGTGAATATAGTAAGTACGTTTTATATTATACAGAGAGCACTCAATGTTGAGAGGCTCGCTCATTCGTTTAGTAAATATTACGTCGACGCCGATCTCATTAAGTGAGAGTTGAAATGAAGACGAACACGAACGACCCCTAAGAACACCTACGGTATATTTAGAACGTACGCGCTATTGTCTCCGACTCGAGTCATCTAGTCAGTTATTAAATGCAAATATATGCCGGGGCACGCTTCCCCTCGATGTTGTCCCGTCAGTTCAATGTTCATACTCCCGAACGCCCCAGTCCCTTACCTTCGATTTTATCGTAAAACTATTTACGTACATCGTAACTCGAATCTTGAATATATATAAATCACTTAGCTATTTTTTCCATAGCGTTCGGCAACATCTGAAAATAACCATTCACGTATTAGCATTATGTGACGTAATATGGCCGCGGGTAACCGCAGCTGTGCTACTCAGATAGTATTGAACAAGAGGAAGTGTGTGGTCAAGACGAGGCGGTCATCCATAATTTGATTACCCCTAGTACATATTTCCAACACGTGAAGCGATAATTTAGTTTGCTGTGGAGCAGGCTTACGATGCACTTTCGAATTAAGTTTACTTCTGTCAAGCTACCACCATGATAAATTCTAATTTTTTAATAAACATAAATTGATGCTTTATAAACATTGATTTATAATTAATGGTTTAACTTTTGCAATAATATTTAAATTACATACGAGTAGTACAATCGCAATTTTCAAAAGTTTCTTATAATATAAATCTTACAGCTTCTTACAAGGGAAACGAATGTGTTAAGTATATCTAAATACATTATTTGCAATATAGTATGTACTTTAGATTTAAGCTTGACTAATTTGATTTTTGAAACAATGTTGCTAGTACTAAACCTATATTTTAATTGAGAGCATTGCTTTCAAAAGCTAAGGATCGATTTTGTATCTACAAGTGGGCGTCTAATGAACACGCATGATGTTGCGTTTTAGTATTTTGCCTTCGATAATCTGCTTTTCATTTATTAAATTTCCTTCTGGCCCTATCTGCGAACAACTTGATTTAATTTTTGTTTTACTTTATATTTTTCTATATTACTGTATCGAATCTTCTTTATTAATCCTAATATTAATAAAATGAGTTTCCTAAAATCTCACTGTTTTTTTGGTACTTTTGTAACCTCAGAACTCCGTCGATTTATTTATTAACCTATATGGAAATTGTTTTCAATCCTATACCTTAAAACTGGTCCCATATAAATTTGATGATGATCTGACCATGTTGTTCGGCGTAACGGGTCTCATCTGTCGTTCACACTTTGATTTTACTTGTCATAGATTTTATTAAAATCTATACGTACTATAGGAGTACACTCCAATTAAAAAAATCCTGAAAATGAAACAATCAGTTTGATGTTGATATTAACAATGATTAAGCGAAACATTTTGTAGTAATGTGATCTGTTCAACCCCAAATTTCGTATCTCGGCCACGGAACAAAACTGAAACACAATAGGTCGCACCTCGCACCGCCCACGCTGGAATTGAAAGAGATTCTGTAGTCCGGAAACGTGACTGCCAAAACAAAGCATTCAAATGTTGCAACGTGCGCAAAGCCTCAAAATTTTGTTCAACATTGTCCGGAACCCAGCCGTGAGCCGTCACACGTCAAGTAGCGGCGGCAGCGCACCAATCGCAAAAGCTGTGACAATTCAATTTGAATATTAATGGCGTTTCTACTGACCTTTCAATTTGCTATTCTCTTGTTCTCTCTCATCGGAAAATGTGCTTAAAATTATCAATGTCAGTTTTTTATTACTCCGAATGCATCGACTGAATCGGCCGGTATTTACTGTTAAAAGTTACTTATATTTTATGAAATATTATGTTATTGTAAAACATTTGTTACCACATATCGATTACTTAGTAATCCACACGATATTAGTTGATTTAGGGTAGGCATTTATGTTTTCACGTTTAAAAAGTTATACGGCGATTGCTATAAAAAAAATTCTCTATTATTAAATTTCAAATGTAGGTGAAAAATACTTAGTACCTACACTAATCGCCTGAGCTTGATTTAAGTAGAGATCGTATCAATTTTCGCTCCGTTTTATTCCTAATACCTGAGACCAACTACTATCAAAGTAGGTCACCGGTTAGTTAAAAACATATTTTTGGAATAATATTTTCCAAGTGTTTTATAAAAAATAAGAACAATTAAATCTGTGATATTTTTAAAGCAATATTATAAAGACCAAATCATCTATACATATACATATGTGCACGAATAACATACGAAGAACACCGATGTCTATCTAATCTTCGGTATTCGCAGATTTAATCATTATATTACATATATATATCCTTATCGATTTAGCGCTTAACCTGGTATTTAATGTGCGCAGATCTGTGGAACGCTTGCCAAGATACAAGCAAAATCGTTCTTTAAACGTCTACCCAAATTTAGCTTTTGGTTGCGTAACAAACCGTCCTCTCAGGATTTGATCTACTTTATCTACATTAAACTTTTAAGAAATTGAAGAGGTCAGAGTTTGTCGTTTTTCCATTTATAATTAATTTAAAATTTGTTCAAAGTTGCGGAAACATATCTTGATTTCAATATTTAATGATAACGTTTTTCATAATAAATACAGAACGCTCTGGAAATCTCATACGCATGAAAGGCCTTTGATTGATTTAGTATAATGAAGTTCTTCGGTGATATTGATAAAGCAGATGAAGGTACATACGAGTGTATAGTTCATTTGAGTTTAATAATATCTGCGTGGTAGTTACCTAGTTTTTTCTCGACGGTGCGACGATATACTCGTAATGTTTTGAATTGAATGGTAGATTGATCTCCATTATCTGTATATTTATTGCTTGTAATAGATAACACCATAATTGTTTTATTCCGAAGACTTGAATAAATTAATGACATCTTAAACGCGGTTTGCATTTGAATAATCGCAGATGTCTAATTACCGAAATGTCAATCACGTCACCGCAATCATTGACGCTGTGTTGTTTAATTACGTTATCGAACAACACGGTCGCTTGTGTACAACGTAATTATTATTGTCAAAGAGGTGTGTAGAGCACTGTAACCCTTCATCTAATAATGTAATGAAAATTCATTTCGAACTCGAAATTATAATATTCTAAGGTCGTATCATTGCCAAGTATCCCAAATGATTAATTAATGTTTCATGAATCTAAATCGTATTTATTTACGGAAAAAAGATTTATCAGATAATTAGAGAGCATTAAGACATTGAATAGAACTTGAACTCGAAAAAATAATAATAATCTCATAAGTCAAATAGATCATGGATTTTTATCGATATTAGACAAAGGAGATGTACCTATTATTATATCTTTTGCTAATCTATTGTAACCATTATTCTCAAGTAGGTAAGTAACGAAAGTCTCTTTTAAACCTAATACAAAAATATCAGTAGGTACCTAATTTTTTTAATAACACTACTTGTACCAGGGTAACTTCTTTATTGCATTCAGTCCATTAATTACTGTCTCGGGTAGTAATTAAGTAACTTAGGTTCAATCTACGCTTCTTGCCTACGATTGTTTAATCCTTAAAGAAGTTTTACACGAACTAGATAATATTAAAATAAGATAGCCAAAAGAAAAGTTTAATATTTAATTTAAACGACTTGGCTATAATAAGAATTATTTAAAGTTTGGCTAGTGTAGTATAATGGATTAGGAATTTTAAGGCTTTTCAAGAATTGGAGAGTAGAAATCTGCGTTCAGTAGGGTTTATTAAAGAAGGAAACAGCTTGTTAAAGAATAATAAGCCACCAGCAACGCATTGGTGGCTCCCCTGGTGTTGCCCGTGTTCATAGGCTTACCATAAGGTGGCCCGCATGCCTGTTTGCTTGGCATAAATTATATATATATAAAAAAAAAATTGTATTTTCGTTCTTATATGCTGTTAGAAATTATTTCATCAGTAGGTACGTACTAATTCAAGCATTGTAATGCAATACGTTTCAAAATCCAGTGCTCAAATGTGAAGTATGAAAATTTAGCAGCCACATGCATTACTTATACATATGAATTATTTAGTACATGTGAACTGATGATGATTGTATGTGGCTGTGACTTATATGAAGTGAAGTACTTAATTATGTATATTATTGTGAAGCTGTGCGACTTGGAACTCATTTGATTTGAATACATGAAAGCGAATGTAGCGACTGTTTATGTTATTGCAAAGCAAATTATATTCTTATCCAAAGGCGCTCCGCCGTGTTAAGCGAGATGCGCACGTCGTGGCTATCATCAACCAAAACGAGAAGCAGCAAACCAAACGTTGAAAGAATGTGGCTCATCCTCGTGTAGAGTTTTGATGAATTTTCTTACTGGTTTCGCTTAACACGACAGAGGTCTTTATTGAGATGGCACGATTCAGGGTAGCAATTTAATAAAATCTATCGGTGTATGTTTTAACAGTCATTTTGCTTTCCTCCATAATTTATAT
>DWQK01000295.1:0-22783 GCA_018231225.1 Noctuana stator
TAACGTCCATACTTCAAATCACCTTAATTCGCTACTTCATTCCGATACTGTCTTGAGATAAATTAGGTAGGTACATCTATTTTACATTCCGTCGCCATTAAAGAACGGAACAAACGAGGTAAGTCTTGAAGCACACAGCTCTAATACATTATTCAAACTAATGCTCAAGCTGGACTGGCTTGAATAATGGAACATTCTATAATTTATCCATACAGTAAGAATTGTCAGGTGCTTCCATTGGCAGGAAAATTAACGCCTGATATTCCAAGGACATTTTCGCCAATTTTCCTTGTTATTTTCGCCGTTGTCGCCATTGTTGTTATACAAATTCACTAAGCACTGATGTTAAAGTATAAGTAAAATAGTATAGTAAAAGGCGTCATGGGCGTGCTCGTGCAACGCTTAGTCTAGCCTTATCATTTCTTTTTACTCTGACCTTACTACGAATAGTCCGAAAAGCTCCGAATAAGCGTCTGCGTTCAGTAACGTTATGTTTAGTAAGTACAATACTGAGTAACGTTACCTATTAGTACATCGCACTACCCAAGACTACTGTCTGCTCCGTCCATTCCCCTTGCGCCTGTGCACAATGTAGTAATGATAAACAGTGTACGAAGACTAATTTCTATCGATAATTTTATTAAGTCTGGATGGGCTCTTCCCTTTCTTTCACGTGAGAAACGCGTGAAACACGGATGGTTTTTTTACGATTATGCCCAATAGGGTGGGCAATAGCCCACTAGCTAAGTCTCACTCATAATATTCAGGATTCAGCATAAACAATGGTCAATTTATACGTAAGTACTGATAATATTCAGGTTTTAACATAAACATGGCTCAAAATATACTTATATGTATGTACGAAAACAATCTTTATTTATAGAACTTTAGTACTGAAACGTGATATACGAATAAGAAGAGGCGACCCGTGTAGGTGCGTGTCACACCGTAAATTAACACGCTTTCCGGTCAAGGTAAAGCCTCGACCCTTCGCCTTTCACAAATAACTACTCAACCGTATTTTTGGGAAATAAAGAAAGTTCCTACCTTAAAATATTCATTTGGAGATCAATTCAACACAGATTTATTATTCGGATAAGTTTTTTAAAAAGCCCTAAATTCGGCATTGTGTATTTAAACAATTTTTTTAGTATTTCACGAAGAAATAAATTGTTTTCTTATATAGTCATTTCTATATAATATATGAAACGAAATAACAAACTTCTACAATCTCGACCCGGTTCAATCTCCGCATGCAACAAATTTTTTTTAATCCTAATATAAAAAAATGTGGTCGATTGTAAGATAAAACAAAAAAGTGCTCTCGTAGTTTTGCTTATTATTGTGCTACCCCAAGTTTCCCATTATCTTAAGCGTGTCGTATTTATGTGTAACAGTAACATAACAAACAAGAAAGATTTACTACGGCCGCTGACTTAATTAAGGAATTATGTTGGAATTTGTTTTACTCATATATTTTCTATTAAAGTGTTGCAAACTTCGGAAAACTAAGTGACTCATTATCGCGAACTTCCATACTATATAATGTACATATTATTACTGTATATACTTACAGCAACAGTTAGCTCACGACCAAACAGAACGCCACGTGTACTGCCAACATAGCAAAGAACTTTTAATTACCTTGATAGATGTTGGGCCCGACCCGAGATGTGTTCCGTCGTAAATGTCTTTGGCGAAATTGCTTATAATCACACTTTATGGGAGCTACGTGCTCAGAGTTAATGAGCATAATTAAGCCAACGTTTCCGCTTACATTGCGTATCTTTACATTTTATGGTTGTACGAGTATTATTATTGGTTTTTGTACCAGCGCGTTATTTTATATTTTCAATTCTTTATTGCAAAACCTTAAACAGTATACAATGGGCAATGGGTTGGACTTAATGCCAGATGGCATTATCTAGTGTCTACCAGTCAATTTGTGGCGTTTTGTTGGTCAGAAGAAGCGCTGCAATGCATACAGTCAAATTACGTTTATGTCTGTTGTACGATAGGAAAAATTTTGTTGTTATTGTTGTTAATAATAAAGTTGGAACCCGTTGTAGGTGATTTGTAACGCTTAAGTTCCTGTTTTTCATTATCAACGATCAATTTAATTTAATACTGTTTCACTCATATACGTAGCAATTGCCTTTTGACTTTGGTACACCAGATTGATACAAAATGCGGGTGAACATCGCATTTCGTCAGCAGAGCCTACATAACAATCTACTTACAAATGCCTTAATTAATACCTTGTTAACATAGACGAAAGCGCTACTTAACTATATAAACAAGTGGTTTTTTAAACGCTCGTATAAATGCCATACAGTACGGAAGGTTCAGTATAAAAAGGATAACTTATTACTACTTGCGCATAATAACTGAATATTACGGCATTGTAAACATTTTCAGCTATCAAAGTAGCTTCCCACAAGCTGGAACTACTTCCGTCGGGATTCGCTCGTTATGGTCTACCGAGCGCGCTCTCGATGCAAATTATTCACAACGTAAATATTCCTAGATTCTAGCGATTCATCGCAAACACGCTGCTTCAAAGCGCTTATTGCTCACTAAAAGTCGTTCCCAATATTCAGATTATACATAACTGATTTGACGTATTCTGAGGATAGAAAAATCTTTCTGTACTTTACTGGAGATATTATATCGAATGGCTATGTGTCTTTACGTATGTATGTCATTTTATACATTTTCAGCTATCTCAGTCTGTAAATTTCCATCAACTAAGAGTGATTTCAGGATTCGGTAGATACACCTACAAACACTAAACGATAATGACTCTTTATGTAAATATGTATTCCATTCATAGCAAACATGCTCCTCTAGAACGTTGTTTACGTATTGAGCAATAAAGAGAATCTACTTTATGAGATCCAACATTTGCTGTTTTACAAACCCCATATAGGTAACACAAATTTTTCCTAGTTTGAGCAATGTTGGAAAATTACATTACATTCCTATCAAAATTAAATATGTTTGGTTTGTAAACAATTATTTTACTTTTTGGTACACAGTGCACAAATTACGCCGCATTCTCCATTAGCTCCAGAAATTTCCAACATCGAGTAGCTTTAACAGATTTATCAGTTTGATCAGTTTAAAAATAAACTTTTTAAACAATAAATTCCATAAACAAACAGCAAAGCTATCTGCTTCTACTTTGCATTGCGAGGACAACTTCGTTCGATATCATTCATAAACTTTTCTCGATTTAAAAGCATAATTTTCTCCCCTGCATTTTATAAAGAGAAGAGTGAATAAATGTACTGAACCGTGGGGCGGCTTTGTCACATTAATATTGTATGTTTAGCTTTCAAATCAGAATTCTTTTTAAGATTTAGAGTTATTATAATTTAGTTGATGACTTTAGTTAGTAATTTATCATTATTTCATCTGTTTAATACGCCAGTTATATCTTCTCCCCACCATCCAAGGTACTATAAGCAATTTGCAAGTTTTTAGGACACATCATATTACGTTATACTAAAACTAAACAGTATTGTACTGGCCAATTTTGTTGATTATAATAGGTCACAAGAAATTATTTACAGTCCAGTTACATAGCAGCTTCATGCCGAGAGATTCAATTGCTTTGGCCGCAAGCCAATTGCAGTTTCGGAATTCCACAGGTGATTCCAAACTCGAACTGACTGAGCTTGACATTAATGGAAAGCCAGGTTGGTTCAAGAACGAAATAAAGCTTTATAGAAAGTGTGAGTACGCACATGTTTAGCGGTCATGTGTGGTCTACAGGCTTTACAGGCTACATAGTCATTTATATAATTGGTTTTAAAGGAGTGTTAAAAGTTTTCATTGGATTTTTTCTCTCAGTCTTGGCCCATTCCCTAATCCCAAATAGGCTGCAGTTGCTTGTTCCTCCATTAAAATAATTTTTCTATTTCTACTCGTATTTCAAATCTTTTTTTGCTTCTTTCCAGGAAATTGTCAGAGCTAACTTGCATATTAAATGAACAAACTCTCCCTGTAGGAAGCAAAGCATTTTATTATTAATAAAAAACTGTAAAGTACGGAGCGTTTTCGCAGACGAAGGGTTTCGTACTAGAGCAAAATGATTAAAAACCGAAAGAAAGTGACGCGCGACGTTGGAATTTGGAATATGAAATGCATTTAGTAAATGGTAATTGTGTGGAGAAGTACTGATGTGTTTCGTAAGAGATCCACTGTCTTCTCCCACACAAGGTCGTGGAAATCTTTATTGAAGACTACTTTTCAGTCATAAAAACTTCACTCTCTATAAAAATCTGCACGTCCTATACCTGCTGTAACCATTTTGGGCCCATGTTTTGCCCATTGACACCCATGTTTGCAGTCTTTCCATACGGAATCCTAATAATTGTACAAACTGACAGAAATAGAAGATTTTTCTAGCTAGAGACAACGAACAATGTACACGAAGGTAACATTCATTCTAGCGGTTTATCCGTAACGAGCTTTGTATTTTCCATTTTGGCGTTATTCCAAGCTATTAAATAGGCTAGAATTTGTACAAAAAACATTTCTAAGTCCAGAATATTCTAACGTAGCCGCTGTTTCACTTAATATTTCGTTAAGTTAAAATATTTGCAGTAGATATTTCTGTATCTATTGAGAGGAAAATTATAGTGTCCGACCGATACTACTTTGTTCAATCGAAATCGAATCTTACTTTAGAATAAATGTCTGTGCGAGGCTTTTGAAGTTAAATGCACTTTAGCGAATGGAAAACGCGCTGCAGTTTACGGCTTACTTTACGAACTTGGTCAGTCCAAGTGAGGTTTGTGTTCAAAATGATTATGTGTAAATTCAAATTAATCCGTCCAGTAGATTCGGAGCTGGCTGTGATTGGCTGTGAGTTTCTATTTGACAGACATTGGATAGAAGCATAAGTGATACTATGATCCGGAATAGGATCCGTTTTACATTACAAAAATTAAAAACTAACTATTTTCAAAATAATAGACAAAGGCATCGTTAAACTCCCATAACTTTTCCAACTTACCGCGCTATGAAATTAAAATGTCAATATTGCTAAAGTGATTTCCCGAACGGCAATTTGTTGGCCAATACAGTATCGGATTTTCAATTACCGATCGCACTCAGCTGGCTGCTACAAAATGCAATTAATGCGTGATGAGCATCAACACTCCGTTCATCGACCGATACGTCCGGATGGAACGCTTTGTTCGTGATAAAGGTGTGGTTATAGAAATAGGAGTCAACAATCAAGTAAGAAATAAGGCGTCTATATTCGGCATTTTCAAAGTTTGGCTAATGATTATCGAGAAAAATATTCTCGATAATCATTAGCCAAACTTCCTCTTCTAATTAACTTATGAATTAAGTCATATAACGACCAATTTCCAAGTATAATTAAGGAAATAAAAAAGAAAGTCCTTCAATTTACTTAAATCAATACAAGTAATTACGCAGACAAAAGTCTATCAGGGCAGCTTTGTTTTGACCGAACAATCCCGCGTCCTACAAATTTGTCTTTTTCATAATAGAAATTAGAGGACATTGTTGGATTGAGGAGCGGAGAGGAGAGATCTCGATTGTTTTTATGAATTGTAACAAAATTTTAATTACAAGGTTTAATCATGACGATCTGAGTTTTGACAATATAATATTAATATCATTTTCAAAGTTTTGTTCCGGAGATAAAATACATTTTAGTTTTATCACTAAGAAACTGACAAACAGATGTCGTTCCATCGCTATACATTATAGGTATAATATTATACTTTTACTTAGTTCTGAATTTAGCTAAGTAAAAGCGGCCCAAAACGCCTTACAAAGTTGCCTTTGATAGCTTTTATTCTTTCTAGAGTCTTCACACTTTGATTTATTGCGGTCCCAAGCAAGTGGATAGGGAAATAAGAGAAAAAATACAATTCTAACCTTACTATTATTACTATTCTTTTTATAATAGAATCTAAGCATATTGTTACTTAAAAATGCAAGCGTTGAACCAGTTACCATAGCCACTGTATGTCGATATATTACACAATGTGCATGTCTATATATTACTTTGTTTAAAATTACATTAAAAACAACTTCATATTAACGTTACAGCAATATAACATAAATGAAAAATGGAACTTTTTCGATTTCGGAATGACAAACGATATTTTATACACATGTGTATATTTTACAACATGACAATGTGTATATTTTTGTACACATGTTGTAACATATCGAAATCGAATGAATGCTGTTATCTTTAACTTTAAAATAAAACCAGGCACCTGTAATAAATTGTACGTGAAATATTCAACAAAATCCTAACTATGTATTACAAAAGTTTAAAGTATGCTATGCGATTTGCTCTTACACGTGGCGTGAACTTTTTTATTTTAAAAGTGTGAGAAAAAGACATTAAACTTCAAGGTTGTACTGTCTGATATAAAACTTCAGGGTAATGTTACATACCAGTAAAACTTGGCTAGGGCAACCGAGATTTCATCCTTTATTTCTCTTCCTAGAACACTTTGATTTATAGTAGTCGATGCTACCAGCATTGTACGTGGTTTAGTTACAGTTTAAACTTTTAAATAATTGCCTTTATGTCGTAGGGACACGACACAAGTTTGATACTAACGTTACGCTCTCATGATTTATCTTTTCACCGTTAAATTAAATAATAATTTGAAAGTCGCGTTATACATGGAATGGAAACTAAATTAGTATTTTATATAAGAATTAATTAAATGATACGTTGCTGTCTCCTCAATTAAATTCTTTATTATGTTCACAACCAATCTCGCAAAAAATGGCTGAACGAATTTGGATGACTTGCCATATAGATAGTTTATAAGTGCATAGGATTTGTAATTATTATTTATAATTTTGTAAATATTTTTGTTATTTAATATGTTTATATTGTTTATTTAGATGTAAGTTTTTTGTGTTTCGTTAATTAATAAGTAACTTGCTATTATTAATTAATATTACTTACAAGGTAAAATTATTAAAAGTGCATAGGATACATTTAATTACGTCCACGCAGAACTCGCGGACAGGAGCTAGTTAAAATATAGGTAGGTATTAACTTAGTATAGGCAAATACCTAACTTTTATTTTGTCTTCTAAATCAGTAACACTTGATTGCCTTCATAGGGCATGTTTTGTGACATATCTTGGCCATTAAGAAAATTGGGTAGGTTTACTTTGTGTAGATAACCCTCATCAATCTCAGACACGCAGATAATATCTTTGACCTACTCGGATATCTTTGTTTTCAGTAGTTTCGTACCCAATTAAAGGTTGGGCTCTTATATCTACGCTCTATTAATCTCTTTTATTTAAAAGTAGTAAACCAGCAGTTTTTAGCGGATTAACACAATTAATTTGTTATTTGTATTTTTATAGTAAAATTTAAATTAATTTCAATCAGGTCCAAAATTCAAGGTAAAATGTGTGTATTATTCTTATATGACGCTCATATAATTCAAGTTGCCTGACGTAAATTTTCTATGATAACTTTGATATTTAACGTACTTGACCTCCACGTTTCGTTATTTTTTTTCACCGCGTAGCTATATTTGCTGTATTAAAATAACACTGTAAAGCATTTTCTCTTAATGCAAGCATCTCTTTGTGTTTTAAACTCAACAAATTCTTATGAGTGCGTTTAAAGAAAGCGAGACATCTCGAAATAAAAAGTCCTGTCAACGAGTGACAGATACGAGTATATCCTGCAGATAAGGGTATCTATTTATATGATTAATGTTATCGCAAAACTTGTGTGCCTTCGGGTTAAAGATAGACACATACGAGTATTTGCACAAATATGGGTAAATACAAAGTCTACAATCGATTGTAGTCCAAAACGTATTCATCTTTACAGGTTTACAAATTGAATCCTAAAATTATTACAATTATTTAAATGTTTATACATGTTGTAGGTATTTAAGTTAAAATCGTCTAGAAATTCTAAGGTTGAACAACATACGTCGAATGTGGATGTTTTCTCTTCCATAAATTTACTGTTTCTAAACATCCCTTGGGATATGAATATATTACCCTAAACAAATATTACGTAAATGGTTTTTATATACCAATGTGCTAAAATGTTCCAATAAACAGTATTATAACTAGCTGTTGTTCTGTTTTTGTAACAATGGAAAACAAATCTCTTCAGCAATGCGAATATAAATAAAATGAAAATACCAATAGATTAAAAAGATTTAGTATGTTAAATACCGTGAATGCACGTCATATTTTCTAGATATAGAATTTTCGATAGCAAAAGCTTTCACGTTTCAACTTCCGGGCTTACGAATGAGTTCTTTTCAATACCTAAATTCGAATTTATAGGTTATTGCAACTGTGCTTTCCTTTTCATGTGCTGGAAAAATATATTTTTCGCTTGTTTTTTGGTAACTATTTTGCATTAAATCAAGTACCTAATAATGTGAATTAAAATATTATCTTATTTTAATATAGAAGAAAAGTGGTGGTAAAATTTTTCTTGTTCTTAATCTTGTAAATGTCGTATTGTTATATGCAACATGATCATCCAACAGAACGCTAGGCCGACAATCAACGCTAATAAGCTATCTTTTCTGTGTTGTTATATTTAGGTATATTCAATGGTAATTCTGATCGTATCTCAACGCTATACGAGTAGGTACTTAATTCAATATAATGTATGAGAGAGCTCCGAACAGATTGAAATTTTCGTCACACTGTATTCGATTTCCTGCGATGTAATGTAACCATCTGACGGTCGTCGGATTAATATACCCGTAACTTGCGCATAGAAATAGCTATGAACGAGTAGATGTATATTTTATCAAATTTTTATACGGAGAAAATGTTATCGTAGCAAATCAGGATAAGTTTGAAGATAGACAAAATATCAAACAAGTTAATTAAAATTATATCTTTTGATTAGTAGTAGAAAACAGTTGGCTTGTAAAAATATCTTACTGATTTATTGGACAAATGTTATCTAAATATATAAATTATGTAAGTAAAAGACATTATACACAATCCCGTAATATACCCGTTCGATTACTAAAGTAAGTTAAAATGTAATTAAAATAATAGACTAGATTTTTCACTTTAGAAAGCCTAGGTAGTTTAACGTTTAACAACCTAATTCCTTCAGTAAATTATAGGGTAAATTAGTACATAAAAGTAAAAAGTAAGTACATAAAGTTTGATAATATTACGATGCTATGGAAGTATAAATTGTTACAACATTCAAATCATTTCTTTGAATATGGCAGTATAAATCATATGATTGGGGTTCCATGGAGAGTATTGAGACGTTCCATTTTATATTGACTTTACATCTTTTATGCTCTGAATATATTATTATACTATGAATTAAGTTACGTAGCACGTGAAATCTCGTGTTGAAACATTTCATGGAGTTAGTGTTGACCTAAGTAACATTTTATAACTTATAATAAATGCCGGCTCCCGCTGCTTTATACCAAGTTATAAATATAAAATGTTTATAAGTATTTTGTGAAGATATAAAGAGACATTTTCACGATTTTACCTTTGGGCTGAATGGAGATGTATCCATGTCTACCTTTACAGAATAATAAAAGAAACCATATCTGAGATTGGGCCATTTCTCAAGATTGTAACGCGCCAACGTTTTTATTGAATAGTTCGTAAAAAATCAGACGACAAATATCTACGCGTATTTATGATTTGATCTTTTTATTGCCAGTTTTTTTTATTGCGATAGCATATATATAAAATATATTAGAGTATAAAGAAATATATAGATAGACTTAACAAAATATAACGGAGTTCTTGAAATTACTCACATGAATGTCTTTCTTTATCCCTATCGCAAAAAAAATAAGATAAATGTCCCGGCAACGATTATTTATGAATTGTTTTCTTGTTATTTAAATATTGGTGTCGGTGGACTAGGTTTTGTTCTATAAAACCGTATTATAAATTATATTCGCCTAACGGTTTTGGGTAATTATATGAGTACGTATACTCATTAGGCTAAGTAACTTAATGGATCCAGTTTGTGTCTGGTCATTAATCTTCTGTCTACAAAGGTTATACCAATCTAAGTGTTTGCAAGATATTTGGACTTGTGTAGTATTGTTCAAAGTTTCTCTACCTCCTTAACTTTGACTTGTTGGAGCATTTGCGTATACAAAATTTTTCGTTGAAACACAATTTATTTATTAAATTTTTAATAAAGTCTTAGAATTAAACAAGACATCACTTAAATATTAAAAAGAAAAACGTTACTTTTTATTTTTTTAATATAGTCTCTAGTATATTCGAAATCAAATTACAACACTATTTATTTACTCGTATCTATCGATTCATCAATCCTTCTCCCGACGATTGCCGCCATTAATTCATCAATGTCGTAATAAAATACATATCTCTGTACATTGGATACGCTCGTATCAGCAATTCAATATTCTGTCTACATTAATTCGGCATTCGTATACATTTGCACCGAAATGACAACATTAATTTTACAGTCACTAATAAATTCTGCCAATTTAGTGAAGCTCTCCTATCAAGAGAACGTCGTTATGTCATGTTTCATTTCGTATTCGCTTCGTGACCAGCTGTAAATAAATGTTTCCGGTAGCACTATTAGTAAAGGATGTGATGAAGCAATTGTAAAACTCTACTTGTGTTCAAAACTTATAAAATTTTTCTTTTATTTTTTATTTTTAAAGTTAGAATCTAGTTATTTTTTTATAACTATTGAATATTACAGGTGGTCTACATTTTTGGCATTTTGGTGGTGATTGAGCGATTTATTATTATAAAATTTCGGTATGTAGTACTGTGAATAATATAATAGTTATTAAGTCCCCTTCCGGATTTGTTTTATCTTGTCTGTCTATCTGAAGGCGATAGCTTTAAAAATTACTGAACAGATTTTCGTACGGTTTTTACCAATTGATGGTGTTTTTCATAAGGTAGGATTAAATGTATAATTCATAAGAGTTTTGTGTAAATTGACTGCGATAGTAAATTAAAAAGCATAAAAATTATTACAAAAAAATGTATAGCATTTGAAACGAAAAATAAAACTGAGATTTTCTACAGAAATTTTCCATTTTCCAACATAAATATGTACAATTCAGCGGTACAGCATGACGCCAAGACATCTAATTTTCCTTTTATTGTGTCTCGACAGAATTTTGTTAAAAATACGACATTTCTGCGACACATCGTAATGCGAGTCTCGTTGAATCAGAAGGTTATTTTACGAGGCAATAAATTTTGTAACTCGTTATCCCTGAAAGGAATTTCTTCATGAATGACACCATACGATTTACTGCCGGAACACAATGAGGTCACTAATCATGTGTGTCCCAATTAGTGATCATAATTAAAGTGACAAGTTAAATTATATATGTTTGACCATTGACCTCATATTGAAAATCATCTTGAACCTCGAACCTACTAAATTGCTGTTCTCGTATATAGAAATAAGACCTTTTATTTTCTTGTGCAGTTACAAGTATTTCTATTATAGGTATTGTACCAATATATAAGTGTAAATTTATCTTTAATTTATATATTACTGGTATTGATTGCGATACTTTAGAAAGTAAGTGGGTTTTAGTTCTACGCCAACGGCAAATAAACCCAGCCTTTATATCGTTTAAAAGTCTGTGATTTGTGCATGACAATAATGTTCGGAATGACAGAGTCCCTTTTTGTAAAAAATGTTTGTCTCGCTTGTTATGCTTGCTCATTGTTAGTGGAACAAATCCCTGAAACACACGACCTTTGCGTCCCTCACGTTTTGTAAGCGAGAGGGTTCATTTTATCATTGCGATAAAAATGCCTTTTACCTTTTTCAAAGTAATAAATCTCTGAATTTATGGTTATAATATTTTATTTTATGACAAACAGACGCCACGGTATGTCAAATCACTTTCAGACTATGATAAATGTTACTAAATTTAAATAAATAATCTTGTAACCAAGCTCGTCAGATTTTTGACCAATTTCCAAAAAGAAGGAGGTTATATATACGCTATTTTTGTCTTTTTTTAATGCGTCTCGACTTGTTCTTTTTTTTTGGCTTCAACCAACTAAAATCCTAAGTCAACAAAACAGAAGTCACAGGACATTCCTTAACGTTTCTTGTGTCGAAAGAGTTTCCTAACTTTCAAAGTCCATTCATGTATAATGTACATAGTATGTAGCGCCATATGAGTTAGACTCTTGCTTAAAAACAAACTTATCCTAAGTCGATAGTGCTTTAACGCTGTTGTTTGGGAAGCCTTTAATCCCAAAGAGCAACTTTAAGCCACTTTACTACAGACTTCGACATACGACATGAGACTGCTTCCAAGCAAGTATCGTATACTGAAACTGTAGTCGTTTTTCATAACATAACGTACCTACTGTTCGTTGCCTTCGTTGTAATCAACATACATTTTAAAAGTAATGTCAGGTGCCTTAAAAAAGCGGCTATTTTCAGCTGATTTTAATACAGGCGTACAAATAGTTTACAAGGTAACAATAATAACCATAAATTGAAACAACGGACATAATACAGCCATTATATTTAAAGGATCTTCCCAGCGAGGTATGCTTTTGTGCAATTACAGCGGCAATTTGTTTATTGAAGCTTGAATGTACAGTTCAAAATATTTGTTGCTCTGAAAATTTCTATTGTTTGTCATTGACACATGCGCGGTACCATTTCTACTCGTATAACAAGCTACTTTTTGTGTGTTTAAGTAGTGTCCACTACACTACGTTATACGAAGCGAAACGAAGTAACTGTCTGTGTAAAGTCACTACACTAATCGACTCGACTAACTTCGTACAACTTTTACAAACAGTGTAGTGGAACCCTTAAATGGTGTTTTCAATCTTTGTTGCAAATGAAATGAAAAATTTCATTTTCCTTTTCCACATTTCAAATTAAATTCGAGTTATTGATTTAAAACAGTGCTAGTTAAAAACTTTGGAACAGAACAGTTTTCAAACTTAATCGTTCTCCTAAATTAATGTGAAACTTGTAAATTTTATGTTGAATCATTCTAGGAGAAATTGATCAGAAATGTCTAAGTGTCTTTTAAATTGTTTGGTTTCTCAACTTAAGCAGAACTCGAAGAAAACACCAATAAATAGTGAGTCTCTTCTGAAATTTTGTATCTTAAGATTAAATCTATGAAAAGATAAAACTTTTAATTCTCTAGTTACAGCTTTAAACTTTACAAGCGCAAACAAACTTTATAACTTTGCTTTTAAATTTGTTCAGACTTTTCCGTAAAGGCTTTGAAACATGAAAATTATTCTCTACGAATATGGTTCGTTAGCGCGAATTTAATTCGATTTGCCACGACCTAAGTTCCGTTGAACTACTTTAGCGAATATACCAGAATTGAAGAACATAAATATTATATACGTAATATACCTTCATACCTAAACTTAACTTTACGTATTTAATGCTATCCTACAAAACATTACGAAAGTCACGAGGAAAATTATTTGATCCCTTAGAGCCTATTTATGTAGGTATCATTCTGTCTTTTCCTACCAATCCTACCAATAAAAAGTTAAATGCCATCGCTCGTCTTATAAAACATGAGTTATTTCAATAAAAACTTGGGAATTTTTATACAAGAGCGCTTAAGCTTTCTGATGTTTGAAATTGTCCCGAAATTGCCGAATATTTTCAATATGCTCTGTTGTAATGAAAATTGATATAAATATATCTACGAACATTAAATTAAAAGGGTGTTCTTAACTGTTGTAGCATTTAGATTGTAACAGATTTTACAATACACGATAAGTGAATGTTAATCTTAATTCATCATTTTTCACTCTAGACGTACGTTAAGTATTTTTGAAAAACAAATTTATTTAATATTATGCATTATTTTTACTATTTAATATTAGCAATAGACCATTGTAACATTTATCGATAATTAATTATACCTACATCGATTCTTATGATAAATTTACGGTATTTTCCGCGCTCAGAACCAATCTCTACTACAAATTTTAGTGCATTACTGAGTTATAAAATTATCTATAACAAAATACCCCAAAATCTATTGTTTAAAGAATAGCTCTAAATAGTTTTAACTGCAAAATGAAAAATATTGAAGAAAATATGAGAAAATATGGTCAAAAAACTTCGGTTAAACATTTTAAGTTTAAACTTCGTGCCGACAGTACTAAAATTAAAAAACTGGAGCATTATTAAAGTTGAAAAGTTAGGCATTACGTATCATTAAATATCTGGCTAATAAACGTTTGTAAAGAGCTCAAAATCAGCACGATTTCCTTCCCCGTTAATAAAGTGCTACGATTTGGAGCGTAATGTCGTTTACGCGTTACATTAAGGGTTTATCTGAGAAATATTGCGTACTTAAAACGGTTTGTTTGTATACGATAAGAGAATAATTTTTATTACTGCCATCAGTTACACCACAACTACACTAAAAGTGTAGATAATCTAGTCGCAGGGCAGTGTGTTAAGTCAAGTCCGAAGAAAAGGAACTGCGATGCACCAAATTATATTACTAAATATCAAACATTACTTAATGCAAAAAGTAAGAAATTTTATTTTTAATTATTTTAGGACATTGCATATTCCTGTAGCTCTATCTCAATTATTTCGTGAAGTCGACAACCACACATATTTATAATACATAGTTTTTGATTGTCTGTGGATTTCAAAACACGGGATTCGAGATACGAAAGCTTTGTTATGGGCAGACTGATTTGCATCAAATTTAGCGGAGAACAAAAACGGGAATAAGATTGATGTCCAAGAGGGTCTGAATTCTTCACGATTCGTATCTTTTAGATGCATCGCTTGAAGCTTTACAGAACCAAATTATCTTCTCCATTTAGGTTTATGTAAAGAAGGTAGAAACAACCGATATCTCTGAGAAAATTTTCAGAAAACAAAAAGTCAAAAACTTAAAATGTTATTCTTGTAAAGCGCCGAATCTTCTCGAATTCCTAAATAATATTATTTCAAAATGACAACCTTAAGTATACAATATCTGCAGTTCACTTGATATCTTCACAGTTCCACTACTGGGCACAGGACATCTCTGAAATATGAGAGGGACGGATTATAATAACTAGTGACATTTAATTACCACATTGCCATCGCTAAATACTATAAATGAACTACTCGTAAATACTATAAATGAACTATAAATGATTTTCCTTTCTTTCATTAACATAGTTTTTTTGACAGCGTGGCTCACTATTGCCCGACTAAAACTTATTTCAAGGAAAATTTCAGCAGTAGGTACTTAATATTGCACATTCCAACGGAGATGTGAAAACACTGCCTTCATCAACATTCTTTTACAAAGGAACTTAAGGCATGTCTAAAAGAATTTTGACCTATCGCGTAAGTTGAACGTGTGGGTGCTACACCGCACTGTAGTACGGTGTAGTACCTACATATATTAAAATATTTATTACAAGTAGATATTTAAGTAATTATTGCTGTTATGTTTATACATTTCTCATGCGATCTCTATTAATTCTGATACAGCCTTCGTTCATTCATTATTTATTCACCGCTCCAATGTAGACAGACTGGTAGAGAACGCTTTAAATTGGCTTTCAGCATTAAGTCCGCCTTGGTTCTGATACTTTGTACGGGTCAAAAGTATAAATAAATAAAGCAAGGTTTGATACTTGATTTTTCATGATTAAGTCAACTCTTTCCGGCCTTTTTAGCTACATTACAAAACGGAACCAATTTTCTTAGTTACTTTCTTGTTCAATCTTTAAACTAGTTTAACTGTACAAGGTCACATGTACAATATTCGATTACAAGTTTCTTGGACAGGGTTAAAAGCTATTACGGACAAGGACAGAAACATCGGTCTAGGATAATACAAACTATCAGCTTAACAACAAACTTGGATAGCTTTAGCCTTTGCTAGAGGTACTAGAGGTAATCCTCGCATACAAGGATATTATAGTATAAATAGATATAACTAGTATAAGCTTGTCTAAGTTACGCTTTGACAAAGTCAAACAAAGTGGCTTCTTACTCGTATATAGGTTATTCGGTAGTAATAAGTAGATTTTATAATTATTTGGACCAAGGAATCACGTTGTCCCATACAAACATTGGCCCCGTTTTTCAACCCCTTAGGGGTAGAATTTCGGATAATCATTCCTTATCGGATGTCTACGTCATATAAAGAACACGCCCTCCAAATTTCTGGTCTCTACAAGCAGCGGTTTAAGCTGTGCGTTAATCCGTTAGTCAGTCAGGTATTGAGGACAAAGCATTTTATATGTATAGAAGTTATTCCATAGGTACACAACACAGATAGATTTCTTATACAATAAATCTATGGGAAAGTACATACACACAATTATGTAATCGCAACTTTCAAAGTTAATAAAATTAGGTGAAATTCTGAAAATTTAATTATATTAACATCGTAGAAGTAATAAAAGAAAAGAAACAAAAGACAGCGTACATCTCGAAAACTCAAATCAAACAGTTTAAATACTTTCGCGAATCGTGTCTGAATTAGGTAACTAAAATGGAGTAACATTAATTTTGTGTAGTAGACACCCGAATTTTTTTGGTTCCTCCGTAATTTGTTACTTGATGGATGATAACAGATAAGTGAAGAACAGCTGATTGATGAGACACGAACGATAGTAGAACAAGAAACACTGCTTGTAGCAATAATGTTAATTCTTACTGTAAGACGATTAAGACGATTTACACAGATAATTTGTTTTTATAAATATGCAAAAGTTTTCTATTTGCTTAATTAATTATTTCGTAATACAACTTCGAAATACGAAATAATGGAACTGTCATAAAGTGGTAGTTTAGCCATCTGCGGATAAAGCAATTACCGAAATTTGTATATACTTAGTTTCAACATTACTCAATTATATATTAGACGAAGTTTAATTTTGAAACGCTCTAGTGGTAGAGAATTCCAAATGGTACTTCTGAATTCAGGAAACAGGCTACCAATTGTAACACTTTGCATATAAGTGTGAGCTCTAGTTCCGGAAAGTTTCTGGATAATGGATGGATGGATTATTAACTATACCTATGTATTTTCGTTCCAAATATCATATTTAGGGACGAAAATGTGTGAAATGTGAGAAAAATAAGAGAATTTCTTAGTTTAAAAAATGAACAGTTTGAAAGAGGGCGATATTAGGGGTGTACGTACATTGACAAATGAGATGGACACGTGATACGTACGTTGACTACTGAGGAGGGCACGTGACACGTACGTTGACCAATGAGATGAGCACGTGACACGCAAACAAGAAAAATATTTCTAATAAGTAAAATGTTCATCTTTTTTGAAGCTACCATTATAAGACTTTTCCGTTACACTGTTTTCATGAATGTAGGATGAATTTTTATAAAATTAAATTTGAGTTTGTATGATTGAAGTTTTATTACTTAGATACGCAGATTAAATTAATTGCGTTGGATGAAACTTCAGTAGGTACTTGATTAACCCTATCCATAAAAATATTTTTTGTCGTTTACGCAGAAGAAGTCACGGGTAGGAGCTAGTATTCATCTAATGGAATGTTCGCATTGAATATTACATTTGCCGGAATAATTAACATTTGAGTTTCAGACTAGTGACTGCTTTGTGAAAGGCCGTGACACGTTAAATTAACGACGTTAAATGAACCGAGTATTACTAAATTTGGAATATGAAATGTTCAATACAAATTAAATACGGGATTATTTAAAAAAGGAATTAGCAACATCGGTCCACACTAAACTTGAGGTAGATATTATGAAACGACACATACAGCCGTACCGTACATAATCACATCCCTTTTTGGAAATTGTTTAAAAATATAACAAAATATCTATCTAATTGAGTCCGCGCTTGCATAAGCTGAATTTAAGTAAGAGATTCATCTTTAGTGAGCGAGCCTAAGTATACTCGTACTTAGGGCCTCGTTAGGATCTCTTTATGAAGTTTAGTTTATTAATAAGGGCCTTTGATTCTTCGAAGCCATGCCCGCGACTGTAGCATTATAATAAAGGACTGTATTTAAGTGCCTAAATGGGTAGGTATCGGCTGAGTCTGCTTGTGCTCGAACAGATGCGCAAACATCAAAATGATGAACGACTGAGTTTGTTTCACAATGGCTCTGATAAATCGGCGGTTGGCAAACATTTTAACAGGCAATAAATAGTCGTAGCTGATTAAGTTTATTTATGCTTGAACGGCGGGCTTGTGGGGACGATAGCTATTATTAAGAAGTGTTCAGGCGCTCGAGTTTACAAATTATACATAGTATAGAAAGCCTAAACTTTGTATGTATTTTTTTTTCAAGTTTCTTAATTTGACTATATTTTTTTTATGATTGTTACCTCATTACTTTCGACTGGGTAAGAACGGATTTTTAAGAGTCTTTTTTCGTTTGAAATCTGGTGCTTCTCGTTTGATCTGTAATGTCGTTTGGAAAATAAAAGCATGCTTGATCATCCTTGAAGAAAATTTATACGAGATTAATACGACATTAATAATCACAAAATAGGTCTGAACCAAAAATAAATAACTAATGCAATACTGTTTCAGACTGATTCGGCTTCAATGCAAAAATCTGTAGATAAAAATTTTCACCATAGGTCAAGTGATTTGCTTCCAGTTCAGTGAATTTTGCTCAATGTTCACTTCTTTGTTGGAAATTCGACCTCATTTTATGAACGTAAGAGAAAGAGCAAGTGCTCACTTTAAAAGGGAAATAAAAAACTTTTGATTTAAGATTCTATTTTAAACCTTGCGGATCCGATACATTTACATTCAATGAAAATCAAAAATGCTTTATCTATTTCCAACCTTCATATAACAGAGATTGGAAGGGCGTGTATTTATGTGTGCATTGTGCATATCATGTACACAATCATGAGCGCATGTGAATGCATGCATGCGTGCGTACGTATTCATCAGGTTGCGAATTTCTTTTGTTACGCATTAAATTATATCAGTTCAATCCTTACTTACGAGTATGTACTCGTTTTTGGTTAGACATATTGAAGTAACGAACAGTCCTGAGAGTATTCCATGTGTCTCGAAAAGCAAGTATTACCTACCACCGACCCTTACTTGGGTAGAATGGTGGACTACGGCTAAGCCCTTTGTATTTATGAAAGGTCTTTGCTGTTAAAGATGATAAATATCACATTTTATCTTTCAACCTTAGAAAGAAAGTGCCTATAGTAAAGAAACAGAATTTTATTTCAGGAAATACGAAAAGTAATAACGCGTTTCGAAAACACTTGACTTTTAAAATTTCGTTCCAATGCCTCGCTTTGTAATTCGTAATTGGCCGCAGTCAATACAGTTTACGTAAAGCACTTTTGGGAATAAATATAAGGTTTGAAACACTGAAAGGATTCGTTAGTGGGATTAGGTAAAAAACACCACGTAGGTATGTAGGTTTAAATTGAATTTTGTTTGTTATTTTGTGAATTCAGGCGAGACTAAAACTTTCACAATCATGAATATATTACTCCAACGGGTGCGATACGTATTATATACATCATTTCAGCCACGGAAAAAAGAGATAAGATGAGACGGCTTGTGGTATTATACTCTTTTAGACTCCCTTTTGAATGTGTAAAGTCTGTTTTAAGCGTATATACTTCACATATTCATAAAAGAAACAGAAGAAACAATAACATAAATACACACACTGGTTAACTGGATTTTTTTAATCTTTTTTAAATTATTTCCTATTGATTAAAATACTGTCAATATACTTCCATGCGTATAAATAATATATGTATTACATATGTTTTATGTAAAATGAAAAAATGGAATAGTTACTTTTGTTCAAAACCCTAAATATGTTACTCGCATTCAATAGCTACCTGGCATTTCCCTAGTTGTCTCTTTCTTCCGTGATATCAGCAATTCAGATTTATGTCACACGAATCACAATTGTGATGTTTCCACTTGTCAATCACTGGCACCCTTTTGTATGGTTCGTTACCTTTATGTACGGATTACAAAATGGCATTGTTTATTACGATTCGACGAGCGTTTTCAATTTTCAATCAGTCAATGTCCTCAATGCCGTTATGGTATGAGCGAATTAATAAATGATTGATACTCAAAAATTGTACCTTTTGATGTATTTAAAAACCACGGACCAGATACAGTGAGGAAAGAGCCTAAATGGAGAAGCCTTGTCGCATTTAAATTAAGCCTAAGTCGAAGCGGTGGGAAGGCGTGCTCTCGATTGGCAGCGTCTTTTTTGTATTGTCTGAGGGTTAAAAATATTTTCGAAATACGGTACTGTCGAGATCTAAAACTTTCTCTTATTAATGGCGGTCTACATTAAAATACCGTTAGATGTGAAAAAACAACATAATGGTTGCTATTTAGGTACTTTATTATTACGTTTTATCTCTTTCACTCGAAAACCCTTTATACGTGGTTAAAATAGATGTTGGAAAATTATTTCAGTCTGTACACAGTATTCATTTCAGTCTCTACAAAGTCATTAGCGTAGCGATGTCAATCTCGATATGTGGGGTCGGCCGCGCGAAAACCCATACATGGCTCTTGTGACGTCATCTATATAAGAACGCTGCGGTCTCGTCGACTCGTATTACTGGGCGCAGCGCAGGTCAAATAGTATGCATTGGGCGAGGAGGGTTAGAGTATATACCTACGCGTAAACGTTTGTGAATTCTTCTTTAATTTACAATGTTTGCTTAAATTACTAGGTTTTGAGTCTTATTTACCTAATGAGTTTAGTAGACTATTTTCGTGGAAATATTAAGTTGACTGTAAATGTGACAATGACAATCATAGTTTATTCTATAAATGTAGGGTGTAATTATACTCGTATACTCTTGGAATGTAGTGACTTCTTAGCGTCAGGCGATCAATATGCAGGCTTTGCAATTTAGATCTATTAGTTTCTGTTATATTTATATTATGTTATAGCTAGTTTTCTAAAATTTGGTTCCTCGCAGCCTGTCAGTCCTGTGCCTTATGTTTTATATGAGCGTTACGAGACTTATGTTTCCGATCCATTATCTAGACGTGGTTTTTGTATTACGGTTGATATCTTATACATATTGTGTAGTTTATTCACTGCGTTACCAGTGAATAGCATGTATTTATATGTAGCATTATAGCTATATATCTTTTACTTATTTGTTCATTAATTATTAATTTATATATATACCATAAAAATCGTATAAAATACAAAACATTGTTCGGTAACCAAGTAACCTATAGAAATAGATCTTGAATTATTATTATTTCCCTTTGTCACTCAACTTACAAGCGACTCAAAAAGAACAAACAGACCTGCACACCCACGCAGAAATAAAGATAAAGTACGAGTACCAACGAAAATACATATCATATTTTCAACATTTACACGTCGTAATGGCGACCCTATTTACAAATTGTCAGATGTATTGACGAGGGTGAGCTGATGTACACGTACATAATTCATTTTCCATCCCCGAGGACAGACAAAACTGATGTATTCTTACGTCGAATTCGTCATATTTTCAGTTTTCCATTTCTCATGATTGATTTATTATTGACGACCCGCGTGGTGTAGTGGTTACCACGCCAGTGTACCATTCGAAGACCTCTGGGTTCGATACCCTGCGGAGTTTCGTGTTCTCGGTATTTGTGTAGGTAATTGTCTTTGTGTGTGTCCAGGGCACCCACGACACAGGGAATCCTAGTGTGGAGCAGTGGATGTAAAGTGTTATTTATTATTATTTATTTTTTTTATTTATTCTTTATGTAATCTACATTCTCCGCCAGTCTACCCACGGCAATCGTGAAAACATGATTACGTAAATGAAAAAAAAAATTCGTTTTTGTTTAGTCACTAGTTAATGCCTGAGTGTAAGCTTTAAGTCGCTGATATAACCTTAATATATTGTATTGTGCTTTGTCCTACTACCTATGGATTACTCGCGTCTAACATCGTATGCATTAGCGTGGATTATGTTGGCATGTAGCCTATTCAATTTACGCGGGAATTCCTTTCACTGAGGTTGCCGGTTGGAATTAAAGCTACCTGTTATATATCTAGATAGATCCTCGCATTTATAATCTCATCACATTACGCTAAAAAAAGATACTTTTATTTCCTAAACCTATAGATAACTTTTTTATTTCCTAAAAAAATATACTTTAACCTAAACTTATTAATTCAATAATACGGGTATGAGCTCAGATAGGCCTTGTTTCCTATTTTAGGTTGGACGTGGATGTTCGTGGATTGCAGAGACTACTTAAGTACCTAACATCAAGTGGCCTGTATGCTCGTTTGCTACTCCTAAAGGATAAAAAATCTTACCCCTAATATCTATCTTCAATGATCTTTGTCCTCTTTATCTTTATAGAATCACATCGATAGCGAACATTGATGCGTATAGTAATTTAAAGAAAAACGATAAATAAGAGAAAACGAAACGAAATCCTCGCAGTCAAATCAAGTTAGGTTGCAAACAAGACTCGAAAAGGGTCGCGAATAGTAAACAATCGTAAGTGGAACTTGGAAATATATATGAGTATGTTTTGCTATCTGCGACACTATGACTTCTGAAATGGCCTCTCGAAAGAACTTTATGTATTCACTTTATTTGCTTTATATTCATTACTAGCTGTACCTCCCGATTTTACCCGCGTTAAGAATTGTAACGTAATGTTTGATAGCCTATAACCTTTCTCATAAATGTAGCTATCATACACAAAAATAATTTTTCAAATCCGACTTGTACTTCCAGAGATTAGCGCGTTCAAAC
>DWQK01000296.1:0-22782 GCA_018231225.1 Noctuana stator
TTGTGAAACCAAATTACTTTTTATGAAACGGCGATGATGATGCTTACCGGCAGGTGGGGAATGCAGCTAAATAGACGATATAATAGTTTTTTAGCCGGGGCGCAGGTAGCTCGTATGAAATACAACACACATAAAAGTGCAGGGACAAAAACATGTTCCCTAATATCTCCTCGGATAAGAAACCTGAGACATGCCATTGACTCGAAGATACCTACTCGTATTATATCTAAGTGACGCACAATTTCCGCTCGCAATAGAAAATAGAATATATTTCTCAACGACATAACCACAGGACTAGCTTATAGCATGTAATGCGGTTACGATTATGTAAGTGTTTACCGCTTAACCATTTTATTCGTATTTCGCAGAATGTATGTTCTTGTTTTGTATTAATTTTAAGTTTCGCTTCGTATTTCCTTGCTTTACTGAAACTGCATATTTTATCAAAACAAAATGGCGTGTTTAGTTGCTGTTTTCTGAATTGACGGCATGATAATAAATATATCGGCTAATTATGAGGAAAACCAGAACGAGGGCAACAAAGGTTTTGTTTTTGTTGCGATTAAAAAAGGATCGCTATCGGTATATCAGTTAGATCATTTTCTACTTTTCAGCTGAGTAAAGTATGTTTATGTACGTTCGTTACATATTAGCTTCATTAGCCTCTTAAGGTTGCTTTCGTAAGCGAAGGGTGAAAGCAAGCGCAAGTCAGCATCCGTAAGATGTACCTACTTGGTCTATGATATACTCATATGCTAATTAATTCAAAGCAATTCTGAGTTTGTCTTATAGGTATTAGGTAATTAAAGGATTCAAAATGCAAAATGATTTTAATAACTCATTCAGCCTATTTATAGTTTGTTTACTTAGGTACGTTACGATAAACTTTACCTCCGTTACGTGATTTAAATTTGTCTACAAAAACGCTACTTGGTGGAGTACACTCTAAACCTTCTCCGCGTGGGATGTACTTGTAACTACATGGTTTTTACCTATGTAGTATATTCCATAAAGTTGAAATTAATTTGCCGAGTAAAGGCAGGTTGTTCGGAAATTTTATGTAAATTTCAATACACAATATTTTGAGGGCTTTCTCGGATTCAGATAATTGAATTTTAATAAGTTATTGACTACGTTGAAAATATACTTTTTTGTTAATGTATACGTATGATATTATTAAGGTTTATACTTAAGTTACGAAAATATAAATTTTAAGTTGTTTATATTGCTTTAATAAAGAAATACTTTTTGGGAATAAATAAATATGCGATTGGGTCCTACTGTTAGATAGGTACACTCTTATCTCAAAAATTTAGCCTTTTTATACCAAGCTAGATAAATACAAGTCGGCGGAATTTAAGAACTATGTCATAATATGCTCATAAAAAATTTCTGAGCATTTTTTTCTTAAAAGGGATTAATATTAGACTATTACTAGAACACACGAAAATTCGAAGGAAAAATTGCAACAGACTTAAATATTATATATTTGAAAGCAGCATAATTAAATAATTCGACATTTGTTCCGTGTTACACCGCCAATTTAATGAAAGTACGGGATAATAAATAATTGGCAGCGCAAATACAGGAGTTGGTTATAGGAGAATATGGCTATCGGAGTTAGCGCAGGCGTAAAGCTTTTACGGGTCCCCCTCTCTCCTGCTTCCCCCCACGTTTCACGTTGCAGGGTGCGAGTGAAGCAGCTCGATGTTGAAATGGCTCGAGCGTTGAGCGCCATTGTACTGTCACTGACGGTACGAACGTCAAAGCCGTCACTGACCCAATGCAATCAGCGTTAAAGAGAGCGGAAGCGGCTCGCTACGTGACGAAGCTAAATTTAATATAATAAAACGAATGGCGAGCGGGATCAAAGCGAAAAGTCTGACAACTGTTGAAACACAATCGGCACTGTTCTATGGAATGGCTTAATTATACAGTTTTACAATCACTTTAGTAAACCTTTGCGACAAATATTTTTTTATGGAAAAATGTCGGCGGATTTACTTTTTTGTTTTTTCTTACTACCTTGTAAGAAAGGTTATTAGCTTCTGATTATTTTATGTTTTTATTTTAGTCTTTATGGCTAAAATATGAATAGTACGACTAACTTCTTGAAATCTTTTTGTATGATTAGTTATGATTTTTTTGCTTATTCTACTTTCCTTTCAACTTAACTTTCTCGAAATGAGTATGAATAAAGTTCATCATAACACGTTTGAGTAAAAACAGTGGAGTGTGACCTAAATGACGATGTTATTTTACTTTCTTAAGACGTAAAGAACCTCTAAGACATTTTTATTATTAACAAATTTTAACATAATTGAGTCATTTAAATTTAGACAGTCTTTATCAGTTTATTATGTGATGAGAACATGTAGGCAATAATATAAGCATTGAGGTTCTGAAAGGTAGAGTTGTATTCCCATTATGATCAATTATTCTGAACAAAACATTAGAATTCCTGCTGACCTGTTTTTCCAGAAACATTTCAATGCGAGTTCTTTCTTGTTAATTTAAAACGTGACCGTTTTCTGTTTAGGTGCTGCGAAGAATAAGGTTCCCATGATTTTCGTTATGTAAAGCGGCACTGAATTTGTCGTAACGGGTGCTATTTATACTGGTATATATAAATTTTAAGCCGAAGTCATTTGAAATGTAACTGTACATTTTTGTCAACATAAAATATTTGTTTCTGCTGCTACACATGTTTCTGCTGTGGCTTTTCCAAATTTCCAACTTATCGAAAATTTATGGCTTTGATTTTAAATAAATACTCAAGCCCAAGAACTGAAGTAGGATGTTTAGGTTTAAATTAAAATATCTTTATTTGGTAGACACGAATCTAAGAAAATTGTCCATAATTCTAAAGTCCTAAATTCGGTTTAGTTTTAAATCACACTAGCTAACACACTAACATGTATTTATCTCTCTACTACTCAATTCTTTTTGTAGCATCAAATTGGTATTTGTGTCAAAGAAAGCACTTAAAAATTACTCGCCTTTCATTAAGTCGTGCAATATTAACGTGTCGAAACAGATGAAGAGAATTTTTTTTTTTGAACTTTAAGTTTATTTTCAGTTAAGATTTTTTTTGTTTTGTCTACCACGTGGTCAATGCATCAATATGGTGTGGGTGGAAAATATACACCTACATAACATCATTATGTATACTAGTACAATTTTTAAGGGATAGATTTGACTATAATTTGTAAGTCTATAATGTTAAATGATCTCGATGACAGATTCCCCTTTGATATAGTTTAGCAGGACAATGTAAACGCACTGCGTGGGTTTGGTCGAAAATGCGTAGCGGTGTCTTTGAACACATCATTAATTTTACGAGCTGGCTCAGTAGTTTTCATGTATATATTCGTAAATTGTTCGAGTTTTCGGCGCAAATTCTCCTTTATTTTAATCTTTTTATTGAAAGTTTATTTTTTGCTTTATCATGGTCTACTGACCAGCCAGTAGGTTACAGTATACCGAACATATTATTCTTTAATAGGTTAAAATACAAAGAGACACACGACCAAGTACGTCAACACAATAAGATTATAATTCGTTGTTATTCTGTTGTTATCTGACGATATTTAAGACACCAAAAAAATTATTTTATCATTAAATGGTTCGTGAGTTTCGTACATACATTTTTATAAGGACAAGCGGATTAACAAACATGTAATTTTCGGTCAATTCTCGTCACAAAACGATAATTGTTTTAAATGAGATGTAAGGTCCATGAAACCAAATATCCAAACCCAAAAATTATGTAAGTTTGAAGTTCATAAGTTTTGTAACAAAACAAAACATTAAAATTATTTAACCAAAGTAATACCGTTGTAGCAAATAAAAGCCTGGGTTTGAAGCCATACAAAAATAATAATTAAGGCAATATTCGAATTCAAATGTAATATAGGAGTTTCCGCTCAAAACCATACTTAAGGAAAATAGAAGAAGAAAAGTAATGTAAAAGGCGGAGTAACCCACATTCAACTAAGAGTATTTGAACTTAGCAGAGAATGAAAGAAACCTTATTTACTGCTCGGTCCTACTATTAACACTCCCACAGGTAAACTGAAGCTTATATCTAAAAGCTTTTACGAACTTCTTCCCAACAACAGTAAAGCGAATTTTTAGATCTACACAGTGACGACTACTTGTTAAAAGTTACATAGTTGTTTGTACGAAGCAGAAATACTACCACATACTGCTATACTATTAAAGAGAAAACTGAATTATTTGTTTACCTTTTGCTGCCGATAACGCGGTAATTGCTTTTATTGACTTACCTGTAAACAAAGAAAAATTATCTAATAAGTTTACACTCAAAACGAAATTGCAATTATATTTATACAATTTTATTACAACAACAAATAATAACAAGGAGTTTTATATTTTAGATATTAAGAAAAAAAAATGCGTAACCAAAACCATGACCAAATTCAGTGTGTAAATTTCATCATGATTCTGTTTCATTATTTAATTATAAACGAACATTTAAAAACATAGATGTGTATACAAAGTAATAGCCAGGTTTACTCTAAAACGTTCCGTTATAGTAAGTATCACATATGACCCTCTTTGCTCCGTGACGTGTTTCCTGTGAAAATATATCACGTAGATGCGCGTTTTTCCACCCATTTATTCGGTCAGCCGAGAAAAATTGTGTATATTTGTCTAGAAAAGACTTTTCATACGTTTATTTGACTTCTTTTACAAACGAAACTATATTTTATATACTATAATATGTACTATACACTACATACATACACTACATAGATGACATGATGTTGAGATGTAAAAAGCCTACATTTTACTTAAAAAACTAAATATATCACCATGATTCTACATAGGTTTTAGAACAAAGTAACGTAGAAGTAAGTACTAGGAACTTTTACCAGAGAAGGAAAGAATACCTACTGTATTATCAGTAAAAAGTTGCATTATATTTATGAAATATTCTCGTTTGAATATTGTTCGTATCGTTTGAATAGAACATTGACTAAGCTTAATGGGCTTTCTATATTTGTTGCTTCATGTCTAGTTATATCGTGTAGAATAAATTTGACTTACTTCTTTACTGTCACTTCAGTCGTGTTAAAAGCTTTCTCTTTGCTCTACTTTTATGAAAAGCCTGACGCTATCGGTTGGAAATGTTTGCTGCAAGCCTTAGACTTTTAGAAGTTTTAAATTAGTTCGAAAAACTTGCATATAAAGAGTGTATAAATTTCTATTTAATACCTCTATTCTTTAGGGTATATAAATTTGTCTTACTTTCTAAACCCCCAACTCATAACGAGGGGTGTTATAAGTTTAACGTGTGCATTTGTGCATTTGTCAGTAGCATCGTAGCTATTAAACGGATGCACAGACTAAGACGTACGAGTACTTTGTAACTTATTTATTTTTACGTTTATACTTTTAAGTTTTTTCAAATTGAATTTTCATCTAAACCTGATTTCTAAAGTTGTATTTTGATTTAAAAATTATGATTTTTTGTACATAGGTATGTGTAACAAGTACGTGTCACCACGTTAACAATGTACAAAACTACTTTCGGAGATAACGCGGGAGAATATATGGAAGTGAATGGTCAATTTTCATCTACAATTCTTAAATAACTTTTAAACTAGGTACCAAAAATATTTAAGACCCTCACAACATGTCTCAGATTAAAATTTTATTTGTTTAATTTTCGTTTTTGTCAGAAGTTGATAGTTTACCTTTTAACATAGCTGCTAGTCCAGTAGATTCGGAACAATTTGGGTGTCACAGACTGACAAACGGACGCATGGGTAATCTTCCTATCGAGTGGTCGATTGATAAGGATCCCAATCAATCAATCTGACGTACGAAACCTTAAAAATATGACGCTACCAGGAAAAAGTTATCTACCATTCTGCAATCTTATTGACAGACTTATTTAAACAGTCCTTTTTAAATTCCTCTGAGTACTGAGGACTCCTAAGTTATTGAAGGTTTGTAAAACAAATATTTGTATGTAATATCAACATAAGATTGACAAAAAGTTATTTTAAGGATAATTCCAACACAACAGATTTTTGAAAATAAATAGGTTTATTTGTCCCGTACAGGTTTCCAAAATATTTGCAAATCGTATCAAAATATCCTATTCATATTCGGTAGATGGCGTTGAGTTATCGATCGGCACGACTGATACAGATAACAAAATAACAGTTTTTAGCTAAATAAAAAGCAAACACTTGCCTGGCAGAAGTCTATATAAGATCCTTCGAAAAATAGCCGCTTTAATGAGAATATCTGATTTTTTAACCATTCAATAGACCCGGAAATTACATGATGGTACCTAAAAGGCGATTTATTGGCAGAATCCATTCTGTTTTTTCAATATCCCGTACATGCTTGAGCAATCTTCCCAAAACATCTAATTGAAGGGTTAAATAATTTGGACATTTACCTGTACACATTAGAATTGGGAAACAGAAAATACGGTGTAAGTTGGTGTCGCAATGAAAGAAGCGAGATCAATAGGGAGTTGACCCTGACACAAATTACAGTAGCCGTGCCTTAGCAGACGTAGTTTGTGGCCCCATTTAAGAATAAACACTGGGCCCTCTGGATCCTATTATGTGTCCCAGTATGCGGAGATTGCGGTGAACAATCAAATTGCATTTTTCATTTCCAGACCAAACGCTGCACTTTGTACAGAACCTACAGAGTATAATTATGTATGTACTGTTCCAGTATTAGCTCTCTAATATATATATTCACGTATGAAGTTTGTGGAATAATATAAATAATTTTGTTAGAAGACCTAAATTTGTGGCTAACTCTTTGCCTAACCCAATTCGACATTGCGAAATTCGAAGAACACAGCAAACAGAGACTTGTTTACAAAGCTTTCAGTCATATACGAGTACATTCGACAGATGGCACTCTGAAATATATTTTACACTCAGATGGCTTATGTACCCACCTACCAAACTAAAATAAATAATATTTTAAAAATATCTGTACCATGGTTTTTGAGAATGGGACAATGACGGGAAATTCCGGGTACCTTTTGATCAGGAAGTATGTGCGAGTACGTAGATAATTATCAAGGTCCGGGGAGACATGCTTAAATTCAAAAAACTATAGTCATCCCAACTGTTCTAAAAGTTTAGACTTTTTATAGAGAAAGTTAGTTGGAGTAGAAGGTAACAGGATTTAGTTATACGATAGTATGTATAGTTTACAAAAAATACTTTGTTCGTTAGCTTAAACAGCTTAAACTAAAAAACCTGTTTTCGATTCGTTTGACGTAACAAGCCGCACAATACAAATACAATACAATAAAATATACGATTGCGCTGGAACTGGAAGTCAACTCGAGTACAGTTTTCTGTGACCACTTCTTGTAATCTGCATGTTCGTTTGCTACTCAGAAACGATGCCTCAAAATCTATATATACTTATACTATTCAACTTAAAAAATAAATAAGAGCGCCCACAAGTGGAAAAGCAAAAGATTTTTTCATAATAATATGGAATTAATAATCTCTTTAATTTTCCTCCTTTCATATAAGAAAATTTAATTTATATTCTATGTATATCCTCGTAGCGCGTACGCCCGCCCCGTACAACCGATATTTTCTCGTTAATATATTCTTATTACTTTCTGCATACTCTGTCGCTCAGTGCACTAACTAATTAAATTTATACAGCTTAATTTAATAACGTACGTAATATTCTTGTATCGTTACTGTATATATTTCAAATCAAATGAAAATATTTAAGATTCAGTTAGTTAAAGAAAAATGTATAGGTATTTGACGCTTCATTAGGTAAGAACTTACTAGTACGTATGTTGACAAAGTTCCAAGCACAAACTTAAAAGAAACTTTATTTCAATACGTTTTTACATAAAGTATTTTGTGAGTGCTTTTTAATAATTTTGATTTAACTTAACTAAGACTAATTAGTGATTTATAGTAAACTTAAAGTGCTACATAATTATAAAATTAAGAATATGTCCACTGAAATAGCACATTACAGTTTTTATTACACTAAGGCAACACAGAACACAAACACACAGTGTTTCCATGTTTTGCTACTATGAATAGGTACGATACACCAGGAATATTAATTAAGTCACTAGTTCAAAGGATTTTGTTCTTTTGGGTCTTGTCACAGGTTTGAGGTGTCGAGGAGCTGGGCCGCCTCGACGTTCGTATAAATTAAGTAACAATTATATGTTTAATTCTATATTTTTTGTGGATACGTTTTGTGGATAAAACTAAAGACATGTGGCATTTATACGTAGGAAAGATTATAAGAAGAAAATTATCTAGTAGTAGAAGTATATAGAGAAAGGACTGAAAGATAGAGGTCAAGATCATTAAAATTAGAGAACGGTAATAAAAAACTACAACATTACCTTTACATAAACAGCACTCTTTGATTTGATGGCCCCCATGCAGTTATCGCGATAACATCATAATACTATCTATCATTAGAATTTAAAGCGCCTACTTTTATTAAAATTTAAGGTATTAAGTTTCGAGTATATAAGAATAGTATTTATAACAACGATAAGAATAGTAAAGAAGGTTCTTAATTTATCAACAACAAATTTTAAATATCAATTCCTCTAACAAATGCACTAGATAGTTAACACTATAACAATGAGCTTTTAAAAAGTTAAAGTTTACTGTTTACACCTACAATATTGGCAGCTCGGAAGTAACACACAAAAGTCAACATTTACTTAAAAAATGATTTTAATATCACAGGTGGAGCAAGCGATACACAAGCAGGAACTCTACTTTAACTTTAACATTTAATGTTATTATATACGTTAACTTTTATTATTGCAACGAGAACACGAAATATTAACAATAACATAGGCCTAAAATTGACTTCACATTAAATCGCGGGATATGTTTTCATACACGTTATTATAAGTCCATTGTCTGAGAGTACAGTTTAACTGCAATTTATTTGCCAAGAATACTAATTTACATTAACGATGCATAACGTAGAATAGGAGGTATCTTCTTTGTCCATACACTTGACAGCAAAAGCTTTGTATTTACACAAACAAATCTTCTCAGCTTCCTGTTCAGAGTTCTCTTTCGCGACATTCGTTAAATGTATTATTCAACGTTTTTGAACTACCGTACACCCAAATTGGTTTTATTATGTGTATTTTGCTTTAAAGTAACCTCAAAATAATATTTTAATGCTACAGTCAGGATACAATTGAAGAAGCTCGTAGCGCAGCGGCGCGCGTTCCTATCTGCGCATACTCCCCCGAGCCGTTCCGAGGACACCCGACCTCTCCCTGGCCATGTTTCTGCTCGAGCTCAACTATATTTCATTCAATATAATACTACACGTTCGTCTAAATAGATCCGACATTCATGTTTGCTATAAAATTGAAATACTCGTTGGAACCACTTTTATGAGTCCTTATACAGTTATACAATCTTTCATTAGGCGATAACAAGGGAATTGTGAGGGATAAATTTTAATATTAAAAACACCTTTCACTATTGAAATTTGTTCCCGAATATTGAATAATTTTTCCACCAAATGACCGAACAAAGTTATTCATGTATAAACACGTTCAATGAACCTAGTAACAAAAATAAGGTTTCCGATATAAATAAGGGCGTACCTTCTCGGGAAGGCAAAAAGAGGCATTGGCGAGGGTGTGCTATAACAATGTTAATATATCGGCATTCCCATGTAATAACAACTACGCTGCGCTACTTCGGGAATGATTCATTTGTCAGATGTAATTAAGATAATGAAATTTTATGGCTCTACGACGTGGAAAACCAACCGTATCTTATATAGAAATCCTATCAAAGTACTTTCAATACCTTTGCAATGCACGTACCCGTATTAATTTAGATTAAAAGCCCTTAAAATGTTTCATAAATTAATTGTCATTGTAAATTCGAAATACTTTTAGAGAAAATTTTATATATCAAAATATAATTGTGTTATTATAATTTTTCCTTTTAAGGAATCTTCTTCTTTTAGGATTTTTCTTCAGTTTTTTCTAATCTAATATTATTTGTTAATACCTATGTATTAATAATCAAAACTCAAATAATCAAAACTCTATGGCATATCTGAATGTCGTCTTACGAGTTTTCAATTAAGATCGCCCATACGAGTAGTTGTGGAGGAAAATAATGAAAAATATGTAGTAGATACTAACTGAATAAAAACATGTTGAATGATACTCATGTCATGTAAATCAATTTAACCCATTACATAGGATGGATTCGATAAGTCAGGTATTATCGAGGGCCGCTCTGGATTCCCAATCAGGTCTGAGAGTGTATCGATCGATGCGCTCGCTACATACAAAAAGCCTTTACCTACACGGTAATGTTAGAATGCGAATTGAATTCTGACATTCACGTAGCTTTGCATGTTACGACTACGTGCTAGGGGGTACTAAAGAGTAACTTTTTATACGGTTTCGAATTCATAGTGGTGAGTCCGGCTTAGAGAGTCAGTAACTTAATTAGAATTGCTTTGAGTGCCACCTGCTCTCATAAAAGCTATTTATATGACACTCCGCAGTCTATAGACTTCATCATCTGGGGATTAAACGCATTAATTATGATTAACCGATGTGGTATGAATAATACAAATGGATGAGATAAATTATTGTGTGAATTGATTTCGTTGATAGATATAATATTTGTCTGTATGTAGTTACGTAGAACTATAACCCAGAACTAACGTATCTGTATTTAACGCCAAATTTAAGGCCAAATTATATATAGTACAGAAATCCTATTCTAGGTCGTAGAAACATACTCGTAAGTGTGTTGCTTCTCCGATAGACTGAAATGTACGTGCCATTCTGAAAGCTTACCAGCATTTACACCTTTCGTAGCAAAATAATTGCGACATGGCAGAAATTAGAGGCGGTCGGCACTTCTACGGTCGCACTAAATTCTTACCCCGTATTTGTAATACGTACCTTCTATATACCAATACAATAGTCGTAACTTATATAGGTATTATATATACAGTTATTACATGTTATATTTCAATTGGACGCAGGACACCAATTTTTTTATAGAAGAAGTAAAAAGGCATTTTTTAAAATCATTATTAATCTTAGTATTAGTTCAAAAGGATACATGAACGTGAAAGTAAAGCCTTCAAAATTGTATTTTTGCATTTGAAACCTACCTCGCTTGACGTTAGGTAGCAGATCCTGGAGTCGGTGCTGTCAATGGAAGCCTGCTGTACGATACCGTAGCGCGTAGATTCGCGGTCGCTGGTGTATTCGGAGCGCACGCTGTCTTGCCGATCGAACACGCCCCTGCAAGACACACTCATTATTTAATATTTCTATTGTTAATGAGCCACTTTATTATAGAAAAAATACCAGATAGATATTTAGTAGCAGTTATTGGCGTAACTATCGATATTTTCCAAAGGGTGCCTGGGGTTGGCACCATACCATTCTGGGGAGGGCACGACCCCCTCTTATTACGCCTATGCTAATAGTCCTATCTGTGCACTGCGGTCATACACATATATAGATGCTCTGCTACTCCTGAGGACTTTAACCAAACCATACATGGACAGCTTAAAGCAGTCAGGTTCTACTGATTGAAGCTGCGACTTCAAAGTGGTATACAGTCTCATAAATACATAGCTCAAGCTGTTACGACTGCTCCAGTCGATTAGCATCACAACGAAATTTTATCGTGCTAGTCATATTCATCTGCGCTCTTCCATGTTAAATTCGTTGAAATTTACATAATACTCGTAAATATTGTTAACCCTTAATAAATGTCTGTTCAGCAATAATATTATAGTCTCTTATTGTTGCCCAATAATATTAAGCATTTTTTGATATACATATAATTGAAAGTTACCAACAATAGGGAGCTACCGAATATAGGGTATAAGCATAAATATCCTATTACATTTGAATTGTCTCATATTACATACTCATACACATTGTGCATAAATGAAAAGTAATAGAGATAGCTAAGCTACGAGTAGTGTAACCTACATTAAATTGCCTAGACGGTTGGTATTAAATTGAAAGCGAATATAGGTGAAAATTAATTATATTTTATAATCCAATAGGAAACTAGCAGCGCTTGTTTTCTTTGCGCTGTCGCAGTGACGACGCTTTCCTGCAAAGCCGAACAATAACTAACGTGAGCACGTCTATATTACGAGTACAATGGCGCGAGGCCAGAGGCAAGAGAGCGTTAACAATTTAATATTTGTTTTACATTTTGCAGGTATCTTTTTTAAACTTCACAACAAATAATAAATAAGTAATATACTGCAAAAACTCGTATAATGCCAAAGTGTACTTCAGTCAAAAATGGTTGCTTCAGTTACTTATATTTTCTGCTACACGCAAACATAACTACCATTACATAACTTAATTTTATATAAAATATTTACTACATTTATTATAACACAAATTATGTTTAATTATGTTACGTTATGTTTAGTACCACATTACGAACAAATTATGTATGCACTTTATAGAATTTAAGTTCTCACGTAAGTGACTTCTGTCTTTTTGAGAATAACTGTCGCTGCTTATTTTTGTACTTAAAATTTATAGGTTTATTCAAAATGCATCATAAACAAGGTAAATAACATAACTACTCACATGCTTACAATGTTAGTATAATTAAAAAAGGTTGGCAATTAATTTTAACCGTTGTAAGAAATGTAAGCAACTTTCTCGCAAGAGACAACACTTTGAAATCCTTAAGGATGCTAAGTATATACTTGAGAATGGGCATACTGTAGAATATGTATGCTTACTAAAAACATGTTTTGACAAGTTATCTTATCTTAATATTATAAAACTTGAGACCGAATTTTATGAGTTTGCTCAGACTTCATTTGCACCACTAGAATCTATATATAAAAAACACAATAAATTCAAAACCATTGTGTAAATTTTATGTATATTGAGACTGAAATTCTGAAACTGAAACAAGAGGCATCATTTACATGAATTTACGAGTACTTTGTGCAAAGTATCGTTCGTATTTCCTATCTTGTCTTGTAAATGAAAAGCAATTATTCAACATCGATTGCGACGAGGTAGGGAAGAAACATAAATAGAACCGATTTTTATGTTCCATTCCAAGTCCCCAAATTAACGTTCCTTAAAGTTGTAATTTGTCCCAGAAAAGCTATAAAGGAAGCGAATACCATTTCTTTTAACGTCTATTTCGTCCTTGTTATAAATATTGTATTAGATTCTAATGTCCCTATACACTCCATACTCAATCATGTTTTACTGGCGTAATGGACTTTGAAAATGTGTTTTTTTTTTTGTTTTATTCACTAAGGTAATAATTACCTACTGCTGGAGGTTTTGTAAAAATATTATGTTGCTAAAAATGCCTTTTAAACTTCTAAAACATTAGCACATTTTATAATTTAACAAATTTTATACTTAAATACATTGTTTTATTTGAACTAGGTTTTAAAATAAGAAATAAGAACAATTTACGAGTGTTAATAGTTATATTTGATATAATTTTTATCAAATAAAAATATTTTTTTACAATTCTTTTGTTGTTACCATTACCGTTACCGTTAGAGGTAGAAGACTTAGGTACAGATAAAAAATTATTATCTTCAAAATCACTTTGATTAATTGCACCACATTTAACTTTGGCATCAACGGCAATCAACGAAAAGTGATTGATTTTTTTGTATCTTAAAAAAAAACGATGAAAATAATAAATTGGTACTTACGACAAGACAGAAAATGCTAACTGGCAGACAATTGTGAAGAATAAGTAAATAGGCTACAAAAATGAAATAAGAATACAAAGCAAATAGATAATGTATGTCATAGTCTAGTTTAATAGAATGGTTTCACTTAAAAGGATGACATGCGATAAATACAAAACGATTTTTCAATTTGAAAATGAACATAATGGGAATACAATAGTTAGTGTGCCTTGCTTTAGTAGGTATTCGACGCCATGTTAATGTTTTAAAATGTTTTATGAGTTGAGGTACTTACCGTTGCTCAAAGCTGTCATTCCTGTTACTTCTATAGCCGGAGTCATTAAGACTTTCTTCGTGGCGAAGGCTGGGTAAAGAGTCCCATGGGGAGCGGCGAGGACCTGGGGGTGCAGCTCCGCGCCACCCATCAGAATGCCTGTACCAGGCCGAGCGAGCTGATTCTCCAATGCACGAGGCGCAACGTGATGCGCTCACGTAACTGCGATGGAAACATTTTCTGATGTTTTTGCCATAAATGAAAATAATGGAATGGGATGTTTGTATAATGCCATATGATTGAAGAAGTACTTCTAAAGGATTATGTTATGGAGAAAAGTGATGTAGAATAAGCAAAGGTCTTAAGGTTTATACTACATATCCAGGTTAAAATCAAAAAATCAAAACTATAGAATTCAATAGGTAACCTGAAAACAAACTATTTACAACGTTTGAGATGCTCTAAAGTCCTAACCATATATACCTACCGACCCCCATTCGAAGTATTCTGGATTTGATTGTGAAACTACGAGTAGATTTTTTTCTGAACGTTCTTATTTGTCTTTGTGTTTGTGTCCATAGCACAACACACTGCATCCTATTGTGAGGCTATGCACTCATAGTTAGGCTATACTTCATAATTATATAAAGCATTATATTTTTATAGAATTATACTAATTTGTGTTCACTATTACGTACAGCTTGTGAAACTAGCTTCTATTCGCAATTGTTTGTGCAGACATACATATTATAACAAAACGTTACATTTAAAAAAATATCTAGAGCATTTCAATTAAGGAATAAGTAGAAAGTAGGTACTTATGTGATGTCAAATTAAACTTTATGTAACATTTGGAACTGTTTCAGTTTGTTCTCCTTTAACGCTTATCCTTATTGACTCCGTCAAAGCTTTACGTGAAAAGCTCGCGAAGTACGCTCTAAAGAGGATTTGTCTTATTACTGAATAGAATCTGAGCTTTTCATTACATATTTTAATCATTTCATATATTTTATAATACAATTCAATACATGAAAATCAAAATGTTCTTTGGTAGTTTATTATGCTGTGGAATTTAATTAATTAGCATTTTTTCTTTCTTAATAATTTACTAATAGGATGGTATCTATTTTGTTATTCTAAATCGTATGAATTCTTGGTAAAATATTTGTCTTTAGAATTTACAACAGAATATTACTTAGCATGAAAATCTTACGTAATCATGAAATTACAAAAGCATTTACCGTGAGCGGGATTCGATTTATTTTACCGCGGTAAGTTGCGTAGCTTGGTTAGGCAAATACTTAGTCGTTAGATAGAAGAACTTAGATAGAAGAGGTCATAGCGCAATTTAACTGTTTGTTATAAAAGAAAAACTTCGGGTTCAAATAAAGATCTACTAAAACTTTTCGTAGAATGTACCGAATCTTGTTACGTAAAGTAATACCAGATTTGAGTAAAATTATGTATGTATATTTGAATTCGCTTTCCAGGAGTACATAAACCTACTCCCAACTTAAAATGGAATTTTCGACATTTCCCTTGAGGCCTGAGCAACATACACGTCTGTTGCGATAGCTGTCTTGAATTCCATTTCGAGTTTAACATCTCTTCGACAGCTCTTCTTATTATGGTTCTAAATAATACAAATTAAACTTAATTTAATAAACAAACAATTTAATGAATAGGCCTTTATATTATTCAGTGAAAAGAGAAGTTAAAGTTAAAAATTATGCTTTCGTGTCAATAGACCATATATTTAGTATATCATATTTGTAAACGTAGGTACTAAATTTGCTTTTAATTCTTTTAACTCTTCGTTTTCAGCTCTGCTGGAAGAGATCCTTACAAAAGATAAATGCCTAGTACAGTACAGGTAACGTTGAACTATATATTGTGCTTTAATATCTACATTTATGTATTTAAGTGTGTAGGTTGGAGATACATGAAAAAATTAAGAACATACATCTCAATGAGAAAAACATAATGTTCTATTACGAATTAAGCACTTAATTGTTGTTAAAGTTTCTGTAAAAATTAATATCATAGGAGAACTATATTTGTAGTGTTCGAAACTTGGACCTTTCAAAAATATTTTTTTCTATATGAAATATAAAGTACGATTTTTTATGGAAGAAATCTTTGTAACAAAACTTGGCAGGGTTACTTAAGAGGATAAATTCCAATAGAAAGGATGGGTGGACCCTCACCCGGAAATAACCCTGTAATAAAATTCTCTATCCCTTAGTAGCACCTACTTAATGCACGAATTCTCATTCGGTGTATCAAGTAGATTACATTTATTATAACTATATCATATACGTACGTATAGCTATATAAGTATAATACGTACTAATAATAAAACACTCCAACCATAAAATTTTTGTTACCAAATCGTTACTGTAAAAGAAATATCTTCGAGATTTTCTCGTGGCATAAAACCTCCGCTAAATGTGAATATAAAATATTTTTGTAACCTTTTCTTTGCTTTTTAACAACAGCAATCTTTTATATCATCTGACAATTCTTTGTTCGTAGAGAATTCAAGGCCGCGCAAAAATGCGCTTTGAACTTTAGTGCCTGTCCCAACCTACTCACATACTATTCAGATGAAACAAAGAGTTTATAACCTTCTTGTGTCAAGAGCGAAGACGAGTGTACCTCTCAATGAATGACTACCTTATTCAGTCCCTACATCTACAACAAAATTGCAAAAAGTGTAAAGTGAAGGACGTTCAGACGCCAAGCACTACTTGATATCAAAAAGTGGCTTGGCGTGTTGTCTCATTATGATATGGAGCAGCTCATAAGCAACACGAAGAAACCTGTTACGTCTCCTTTTGCAATCAATTTAGTACTTTACAGACTTATTTTCTTATCAGTTTCTGCGTAAACGTTTCTAATTTGATATAAAAGTTACTAACCATAAAATTTACAAAGCAAACAATTAAAATCTTAAAATGTATTTAATTAACCAACATACAGTTACCCTAAAAATATTTTTATTGTGTATTTTTATCTTAGTAGACAGTGTCATCTTGGCTTTTAAGTGCCAGTCTAAGGTCGATTGTCCATATTAAATTTGTCGACACAGATGAAAGTGCTAATAATTATAAATCGTTATAAGTGCGAATCTACCCATACTCAGCCTATTCGTACTCTTTAAGTTCGTACTTTTTAACACAGGGACTTGCACTAATTTCAGGGAAAATTTAATAAATTCAAATAAAAAATTTCCACTCGACTTGCTCAGAAACGTGGAGTGGTAATTAAAATTAAATATTATAATTACAGGAACCCAGACGCCTACGGTCTATAGAATAGCTTTAAGTGCTACGAAACTTGCTCGAGGCGACGGTAAAGTATAAGAGTGTTAAATTTTGATGACATTTTTAATAAACGAGAATAATATTGAAATGTTTAATAAACCTTCGAAATTTAGAGTTTTTTAATTGATATTGGTTTTTGTATATACAATATACTCGTATATGTACGAGTACTTTAATATAAATTAGTTTATATGGCTCGTAAGTGCTGTTAATTTAATTAACAAACGATACTAAACGAAATTATTCTCGAACTCTACCAGCTATAAACACAATAACTATTTACCAAACTTTAAAGTACCTAACTTACCTACAGTCCTACACCATACCCATACAAGGATATACATCGGTGAAAATAACAATTTACAATAATTCTTTAATTAAAATTATCTGTCGAGTATTAAATCTAATTACGAGTAAATATAGGCCACAAGTGGATCACTTTGGAATATTTTTGTATTGTAATGAAAAATGTGTTTATATTTTACTTGTTATTTAAAAAAACATGTATAAAATACCAAGTTACTCTTTTGAATTTTGGTACGGATTTTGTATAGTAATATTTTTTTACAATCTCAATGTTCCATCCATCAGTTCAATCCATTTCAGTAATATGAATTAATTTAATAATGTTATTAAGGGTAACTTACCTAGACTGGTGATCACTTAAGTAGCCTTGGTCACGGTCACGTACACGATCCCTGTTGACAATAATACTTTATCAACATATATATTTTAAGGGTTCGTGACCTATGTCGTAGCCTTCTTAGTTCAACAATACAGATTTTTATTTCATTCCGATGTTGATTCCGATTCCGATGAAATGAGTAATAAAACTAGATAAATATATAAATTTACTTATATATAGAATTATAATATAGACACATCGACCATGGAAGTAAAATAAATAATTATAATTATACAACTCAAACCTTTACTGTTTTTCTATATTCACATAGGAAAATATTGTGATCGTCTGTCTGTGCGGATTAAGGACAATGTATCATAACAAAAAAAGACGAAAAAAACCAACCTTGTATTATGGTCACTCAGATAGCCGCGCTCGCGATCCCTCTCACGCTCCCGCATAAGTTCGTTGCGGTCGCTAAAACAATAGATACAATCAAAATTGTAATCAGGGCTTGGATAAAGAATAAAGTAACACGCTCTACTTCGTACGCTCAGAGATAATTTCGACAAACAGATCTGTGGTACTGTATTTGATGAGTTCTCTGCCGACGGGATTTATGGAAAGTGAATTGAAACAGAAATTTTTAATCATAAGCTAAAGATATTTCATAACACTAGCTTACACCCGCGACTTGGTCCGCATGTACTTAAAAATTAGAGAGAAATTAAAAATGGGTGACTACGAAAAAATTATTGGGATAAAATATTTCACCTATTCGGTCTATGAATCATCAAACTCAAGTTTGTTAGGATTTAGTATCATGTGCAATATCTAATATATAGGATAACTACTTTGTTTACTTTGCCCTCGAGATGCTTCATTTAAAGCAACACATCCACGTACCTACTATCAAGGACGATAGGATAGTAAGTATATACGAAAACTCCGCTGTCTGTTACAGGTCATCGTCATCACATGATACGTCTGTCACAAGTTGTATCTCAAGCAGTTTCAAGCATGGAACTCTGAAAAAGGTACTTTTTACATTATTCATGAGGAATATTTTACCTGTAATATCCATCCCGGTCAGATCTTGCACTGTGTTGTCGTTCTACGCCGAGGCGATGCGGCAGCGGCAATGTCGACGAGCGGCTACCACCTCCTCCGGAGCACTGCGATGCTGGGCCTTTGATGTAATAACATAAAACTTAATAGATTTCCCATGTGACCTTTTTTTATGACATGAAGTAGCAGACAAGCATGCCGGCCACCTGGTGCTTCTGGACATCTACATCCAACCTCAAGCATCCTCGTGTCCTGCCTGAGGTTGCATGTAGTTGCGCTGCCACCCCGGAGGTTTATGGTCGCCTCATGTACTCGTAAGTGTGGCCGGCAAGTAGTTGCCGGCCACACTTACGAGTACATGAGGCGACCATACAACCTTTCCACCGAAAAACAAATGAATTGCTTAATTTGCTTCACGGCAAACATGGGTGAAGCGGTGGTATTTCCCCAGTCGAATCATACAATGACAATATCATGTATCTACTCGTACTTCTTTTTTATATAATGTCTTTTTACTTTAATATGGGCGCCTTTATATCTGTACAATTTTCCTAACATACTTTATGTTAGGAAAAAGTTAAACCTAAATTATGTCACCAGAAATCTCACTTAGTAATATTGTTACTATTTTTCCTATTTGACCTATGTATCTGTATTTCGATATATAATTTTGATACAGTTGAGTATTCTATGGTGGATATGGTACAGGATCAAAGATTTTACGATACCATTTAGAAAACTACTTTCTATTTTTACTATAAAAGTTACATAAATAGTCGTCATTATATATTCATATTCCTATTATTATCCTACCGCGATCTTTTCTCCAAATAGCTCAAAGACTTCTACACATATCATCTTTTGTATGATCTGTACATTTGTAGTTCTGAAAATGGAAGTCGTTCATTTTATACCCAACCTCTGGAACACTTTACCTGTAAAATTTATAAAGACGTTATGTTAATAATTATGAGTATAATACTTACGGCGCCTAGATGGATATGGGCTTCGTTGATTTGAAGGCGGCATATTGTCATTATATTCTAGAAACAAAGGAAACCAATATAAAGTTATGTATTCTAATTGTGTATAGTGATACAAAACTTTGGCCAGATTTTTCATTATTTTATTATATTAAATATATACTCTGTAATTAAGTCCTCAAACATCTGTTAATATCCCCATACTTGTTACTTCTTTAGTCTTGAAATAATTTTATACCTTATCATTCCAAAAAAAAAATAACAGATGAGATGACAATTCTCCCATCAAATCATTCTTATGCTATACCTGCTATAAGTACATATGGAAAGTTGAAAGTTTTCAACAATCTTGACGTACAGCGTAAAATAATAGAAGGAAGAAGGAAATAGTTTTTACAAATAACTATTTAACATCGAAGCATGATATATAAATGCTACAACATATAACTATCTACGCAAAAGCAATTATAGCCACAAAATGTTGGTATTTATAAACATTAATGTACAATGAAGCTACAAGATATAGGTAACTTTAATATTTTTCAAATACTATTCTTTATGGGTCTAAATTTTTTTGGATGCTATTTTACATGAAGTATTTTTTTATTTACCTAAATCTTCCATGCTCTGACTCAATAAAGCTTCGAACGTGTGCAGACTGTAGCTCTCAGCGTCCATACCTTTGGCGAGGGTATTTCGTAAATGCATCTCGTATTCGAGGAGAAGGCGCGATGTGGGCGAGCCCGGCGCCGGCGTCGCGCTCGACTGCGACGCCTGGCGCGACAGGCAGGGCTGTTGCTGCATACATAGAATCCATTAACTCATATAAGGACCATTTTCTTAACATCAATGTAGTCTCCTGTAACACAGACTATACTTTATCATCACTTACTTAAAAGTATCAATTATCAATCAATTGTCATCGTCACTTATTTAAAACACCAAATCCATACCAATATTATTAAATGCGAAAGTAATTCTGTCTGTGACGTAATCACGTCCAAACCGCTAAACCGATTGTGATGAAATTTCATCTATAGATACTTGAAGGTCTTGGGGTGAACATAGGCTACTTTTTTCTTCTATTTTTTTAGTTTTTTTTAGGAATTTCATTGTTTTACGAAAAGGTCGCTGATGAAATTGAGCTTCCTGAACGCAAGCTTACATAGCGTGCACTGAGTCAACCTTATGAGATACATAAAAACAATGTTCTACAAAAATATTGTCCTTTAAAAAACAAATAAATAACTCCGTAATGCTATATGTTTATGTTTGAAGATTGAGCCACAGTAACCATCTAAGATATTAAAATTTGGGTTAGATTGTTAATGTTTTTTTTTTCCATTTGATATTAATCCTTATTAAAATAAATATAATAAGCTCATTTCATCTCGATTATAACTGTAGATTGATTTCATACGTTAGGTAAATTTTGATACATTCTCGGAAAGAAACAAGACTTCATGTTTGTCGGTAAACAACTTCATTTGCCAGTGTTAGTACTCGTAAATATAAATTAGAGTAAAACAAAATATAAAAACTTGTAAAGTACCGGATAAAATACCGGATACACAATTAATTTTTATACTCACAGGATGATGATGTTGACGAGGGTCACGAATGTCTCGAGGATCGCGAAGATCACGAGGATCACGAAGATCGCGGGGATCACGAAGATCGCGGGGATCGCGGAGGTCACGAGAATCACGACGCTGACATGGCTCTTGATCAGAGTTTCCATTAGACGACGAAGGAGTCGTTGCGTAGCACTGATTGTCGAACATCACATTGTCAGACGGCGGGGATATGTCGCGCTCTCCACCTCCCAGCTCCAGGTAAAGTCCACGTCCTGGATAGCCACTTGGAGCCGCGCCTACTCCTACGCCTCTACTGCATTCAAAACATATTAAAACTAATTATAGGTTTCAAACTGACAATTAAAAAAAGGGTTACGTGGCTTTAGGCATTACTATTGCTGCAATTATGGGTAGTGTTGCATTAATATTTATAATTATTATATACCATGTAGTTCCGTAATCACAAACCGCCTTATGGTTCTGTGGAAGTTTACAATACGCCCAGAGAGGTAGCGTCTTCAAAACCCACACACACTACAGTAGAACTTATGTTAAGTTTTTGTGTTTCAGTTAGGTAAGTGTAGATGGTGGAGGTGTTAATGAGAAGCAACGCTTCCACGTACGATTCCAGATATAACTTCTCTCCTATTTGAATTTGGATTTGGGGGATATAAATAGGAGAAAAATACCGTTGTGAGTTCTGACGGCTGTTGTTGTTGACGATATGCGCGTAGTGTCCATGGTGAACGTGTTGCGAGTGTCGGTGGCCGTGCGCGCCGCACGCCGGCGGACATGGCCCCGCCCCGTAGCGCCGCCGACCCATCTCCGGTGACGTCACTGGACTCTCCGTTGACGGCATTGGTTTCAACATTCGCTTAAGAGTGCTTGAATCTGTGAATAATAAAAAACAAACATTATTTATCTGCATTCCAGAGCCCAATAGGTAATCTCTCACATAGATAGCTTTAATCATAATTTTTAACATTATGTATCTACTAGAAATATTGCTAATATGTTTCAGCTGTAACTTCTTAAAGCTTTTCGGCTATTGAGTATTTAAAGACACAAACACAAAAAACTGTTTTTATACCTCTACATTTTTGCATCACAATATCGAGAGCCCTGGGGTGTTACCATGACCTCTTATTACGATTCATTGTAGGACCTAAACTAAGTCGCGACGCTATTTCGTACTATAACA